>APFE030452633.1:67794-113343 GCA_000404065.3 Pinus taeda | reverse complement strand
AGTTGAGAGAACTTGATCAAGTTTCCTTTTCTTGGGTAACAATATGATATGAAGTGAATGCTTAGGGCCTTAGTCTAACCTAGTTTATGGGTAGAACATGGTCAATATCATTATAGTCAATATCATGTATGCAAGGTTGATATTGTTGTTATTTCTATACTACCTAGAAAACCTAATTTAAAATTGTTTATTAGTTGCTATGTCATGGGGAAGCCCTAAGCATGCACATATATTATATATATATAATATATATATATATATATATATAAATTATATATATAGTTAGTTTTTAGTTATTTAGTTTAGTTAGTTAGTTAATGTTAGTTAGGATCCTTTGCTTTGATCATAAAAGGAACTGGGATTCGATGGAAAACCCTCAAAGTCTCTAGACTCCTAATTTTACTCTCTAGCTAGGTGAAAATGACAATAGCTTTTATTATTACCTAGACTTAAAATCTCAATCAAGTAGAAGTAATGTCAATTGATCTCACTAAATCTTCATCCATGGGTGGAAACATTGAAATGAATAGTAATGCCCTTTTCCAAGTAACACACTTCATGTTATTTTATTGTTGGGGAAGACATACACATGCATAACTAAGGGATAAGTTTCTTTGTATTAATGTTGTGTGGTACACTAATGTGATTCCACTAGAAATGTAACAACCATAATGATATGCAATGAAATTTTAGCTAAATGTACCCTAAGAGGAGGGATCTTTAGTGATGAAAGTCTAGATGATTCCAATTGTAAATGCTAGTCTAAAATAAATATGGGATCCCTTTCTCCACTTTGTACCTTTAATCTCTTATGTTTTCTTTCCTCACCTTTGTTATTTGAGTGCATGGAAGTGTCTAAACAATCCCCACTATTGGTCTTATCCACAAGATAGAAACATGGTCACCATCTACATACTTAGGATTATCAAGAACCCTCTTATACAAAACCACATCATACCTACAACCACTCTTAGGTGTACTATAAGCCTTACTTAGGTAATTAAGTTTAATTTATTCTTTGTCTATTTTCACTTCTTATTTCTATGTTTTGTATAGCTTTACATCAAACTTAATAAATAACTTAAATTGTTAGATATAATCATACAATTTAATAAAGGATTGGATTTTACACCTACTAGAATAATGCTTTCTACGTACATTTATTATCGAAAGCCTCCAATAGAATGATGACTCCATAAGGTATATAATCCAATATTCAGATCCTTGGTTGTGGGTATATGGCTAGATCCTCTATTACTCCCATTCATCAATTTTATTTTGGGTGGGACAATGGGGGGGAGGGAGAGGAGCTGGTTTTTTTTACCCTTTTCTTTGTTATCTACAATTTACAAAGTTTGAAATCTATAGGCCTTATGGGAATTTTGAGGTAAAAAATGGGTCTAAGAAAAAATGTTATAACAAATTAATTGTAAAAGAACCAGCAGGAGTCAATATGATGATGTCATCCCAAATCGAAAAAAAATTATAGGATAAAGAAGAAAACTATTTTAATTGTATTTTCGACTTATCTCCTTGTGGATTCACTCAAATATCAAGAGTAGACATGTGTTGGGTGCAGAATTAAACTCCACATCCAACGAGTACCCATTCTTCTTATTTCTAAGTAGATGCACCTTTTCATGTATTTTCAAATTTTGATGTGGAAACTTCAAAAGTATGCAGAGAGGACACTTGTTGGATGTGGAAATTAATTCCACATCCAAAAGTTGTTTTCTTGATATTTTAGTGAAACCCAACAAGATAAGCTGAAATAGAAATTAAAAAAAACAATATTCTCCTTTTCCCTAAAAAATATATTTTTTGGGGATTACATCATCATCTTCAATCCTATTGGTTCTTTTAAATTTATTTTTGTTAGTGCACGTTCTTGTTTTGAGGCCCATTTTTTACCTCAAGATTCCCCTAATTTTTATATATTTCCTAGACCTTGTAACTTGTAGTAACAAAGGAAAGAGTAAAATGCACCTAAAAATGCGCAAAAAATAAAAATAAATTATGAATGGGAGGGATAAATAATATAACCATATATCCATAACCAAGGATCTGAATATTGGATTAGATACCTTATTGAGTCACCATTCTATTGGAGGATTTCTGTAATAGAGGTAAGAAGAAACATTATTCTAGCAAGTGTAAAATAAAACCCTTTATTCAATTGTATGATTCTATCTAAGTATTTGTACCATCTATTAAGTTTGATGTAAAGTTAAGAAAAAACATAGAAATAAGAAGTGCAAATAGAGATAGAATAAACTGAACATCATTGCCTAAGAAAGGCTTATAGTACAACTATGAGCAGTTCTAAATATGATGTGGATCTGTATAATAGGGTTCTTGATAATCCTAAGCATGCGAATGGTGACCATTTTTATCTGTTTTAGCTAAGAACAATAGTGGTGATTGTTAAGACACTTCCTTTCTCTCAAATAATTGACATGAGGAAATACAACATAAGAGATCAAAGGTAAAAGGTGGAGAAAGCCCTATCATAATTATATCAAGCTAGCTATTTAAACTGTTATGATACAAAAAATAAAATATGAATATTTAACTAAATCAAGATATAGCTAATTTGGCATCTTATTATTATTACATTTACTTAATTATGAAAGGAAAATCATTAAAACAACTTTATAAACTCAATTAATGAAACCTAGTTATTACACTGAAGCGTGGCCTATATTAGAATTGAGGTTGGAGAGTTTGTGTTTTTTATTAAATAGATGGAACAGTTGATGTTAAGAATAGTCTTCGATAATACACAATCTAAATATGATATCATGTTGTTTTTTTAATAGGCTTTCAATTCCAAACCCAATAATATCAAATTAAATTTAATTATTTTTATTTTTCCACATGTTAGTGGTCCGTTCCATTCCATTCGTCTGGTGTTCTCTCTGCTAATGTTCAATTCTAATTTCAAACATGTTCCAATTCAATTTAAATTGATGAGAGAACACACTATCACTACTCTATTTAGGGTCTGTAGATCTTTGGTCCCTTATGTTAGTTACAAGAAAAAACATAATTTCCTCGATTGAAATTTGGATTTTGAGTTGTATTTTGTGGTTGTGTAATTCAAATACCAACAAAATATTTTAGATTTTGATTTTTTATGCCAAAAAATTTTTGATCCCGGTTTTTAAGGATTGTATACTATTTTGAAGGGGAAGGCCCTTTGTCTCCTTTCAGTTGCAATTATCATTTCCTTTTGTGTATGGTATTTGAATGCATAATATTTATTGTGGGAAACATTTGTGGCATGGAAGAAGGATCTTGATTGGTTGTCAAGCCAAAGATGGTGTTGCTATTGTTGCTAGTGAAGGTATGCTTCAAGGTATCACTGATGACACTCACCTTTTTCGGTAAGGAACTTTCATAAAAAAAATGAATTATATAATATCATGGCATCATCACTGTATCAAGCATAAGCATTTATGTGAATTGATGGAGCATTAATTCGTGTTTCTTTCTGAACTTTCAATTTTCAACTAGGATATTGCAATCAATTTTCTTTTAAGATGTCCATGAAAAATTGAACCAAAAAGAAAAGTTCAAGCATATCATGTTAATTCTAAGAGGAACATAATTTCATGAATTATGGTTTTTTCTTTATGAAGTTGCATTTTGTGTTTATAGTAATTCAAAATACTAGTAACACTTTTGGATTTTGAAATTTTTTGACACCTAACAAATTTTTTGTTCAATAAGATGGATATTAGTATTTACTATACCTAGTCTTAGATATAAAATTTCAATAAAAAAGAGTCAAATAATATGAGGGTTTTAGCTTGATAAATATGGAGGAGTTTTTGTTAAATAATGCCTTCGGCATGTATCAAACAGATTTACTAATACAATTATGCTAGTTTTAATGAAAATGAGTTGCAAAAAATATGTTTTGGGACATTTTCATCTTGTGTGCAAAAACAATGAAAATAACTTGGGAAAAATGGTTCCTTCTGTTATTTTTATAGGATGATGATAAATAATTGGGTTTTAACATGGTAAACTTATACAATAAATTTGTATTTTGGTAATCCTAGAAATTTGAGCTATATGAGTTATTTTTGTGTGATAACAAAGCCTATAAATGAGGATAGATATTATTACAATATTATTTTCAAGATGTCTTTTCACCTTGATTCTACTTCACTATACAATTTCTATTTAACCTAGTATGAAATTTCAAGTGAAGAAACTTTCCAACAGGTAGAGCATTCTAGTAAGCCTTCTTACAATATTTATTCCTTTCACACTATGTCTTATATATGATAATTATTTAATAAAGATAGACTCAATACATAGAAACCTATCTATGTAATTAAGGGATTAGGGTCAGAACCTAATAATTTTGTAAAGGTTCCAAGGTCATTTTCTAGATTTATCATCCTTTAGTCAAACATTTATAATTTCTCTTTCAATTATTGATTCTTGAAGTCTTGGATTTTCACATAGTTATTCAAGTCTCTCTCTTTAGCTACCCATTTTGAATTTTCTTTCTCCTCAATATTTTATAAGCTACTTCAACATCAAGGATTCAATGACTTTGATTCCAATATGGTATGTAAATAAGGAACTATTATCCCACTTATTTGAGAAAAAGAATGCTAATTTGATACCCATTTGAGCTTGTCTATTGTTAATTATTGATAGGGAAAATGAGTGGCTCTTTTTAGAGTTATGTATGTCTAAAGCTAAAAAAAATTCTGGAATTATTATCACCAAGGCTCAAATTGAGATGTAAATCAATGTTTTACTTTAATCATCAGAATAAACATAAAAGAAAATAAAGGTTATACTTTAAAATTAGTTCATGCTTGGTCTGTTTACTTATATAAACCAATGATGAACAATGGGAAGGATGTCCACTCTATTTCCAATCCAATTACATCACCTACTTTCTATTTTAAATTCTCAATAACAAAATTATTTCTACTTCAATCATATGTGTGATTCCAATCTATGTTTAAGTAGTTATGTTTTTAAGACATTCAAATGAACACTAGTGCCAAATGTTGATTATAACTTCAAATGGGTGATTGTACATATATAGGGTTATTCCAACAAGTACCACAAACAATGGTCGAGTGAATTAAATAAATCCTTAGCTCTAAGAATGGCCGATTGCACCAAGAAATGGCTCGCCATATGTGAAAATGTCGATACTCATGGTTTGATCATTCAGCTAAATACTAAGTGTAAGCAAATCATCTAGAAGTAATTTCATCGTAGCTTTTTAATTATGCCTTGAGTGGGCATGGCCATAAAGTATAATTGCTTAGGTAATAGATTAAATGAGAGATGAAGTAAACATCAAATTGGTTTTACTACATGTTGTACATAGCACATATCACACCAATGACTTAAAAAGTGAAACAAGAACTTAACATGATGACAATGTTGTTTTGATGTAAACCAGCAATTCATCTGAAGGAGAAACTGATCATATTGGTTTGAAGGTAATTCCCCTTACAACTAGTTAATGGGCTAGTAAGATGCCTTTTTTCGGTTGTAAGTACGATAATGAAACATTAGGAATGGTGCTCAAGAATGAGATGAAAGGAAAAATTTAAATCCGGGAATCCATTGGCATATATATGTGTAAGTAAACTACAATAAATTAGCAATGGGATGGTTTGCAAGGTAGTGGTTATGCATATGACATCCCACAAGAAAGGTGATATTTAAGGTAAAAATAAAACACTTGTTACGAGCATATGAACTTAATTACTCATTCTATTAATAGAAATGATTTCCACTAAGTATCAATCTCTCACCATTCATGTATTTTGTCTCTTACATGAGTAGCATGAGATAACCAATGGTTGTAGATTTTATAACGGTTTGTGGATGTTGAAGAATGTAACTAGCGTTGGTATTCATAATTATATTTGAAATGTATTTTTCAAAAGAAAGAAAGAAAAATACTTTTATTAAATAAATTGGATTATTAAAGCATGGGTCAATTGATTTTAGGTAAAACTCTCCATTGAATACTTATAAGATTTAAGTTAAGTGTCCTTGTCCATGTCACAATGTAAAAAACCCTCATTGGGAATTATTTGTCAAGAAAGAAAATTATTTTAATGTAAATTAGGTCAATTAGGCCTCCTCCACCATGTCAGCCTCAAGGAAGGACAAGTTATCCTCAACATTGGAATTCAACCTCAAAAGAAGCATATATATTGGAGCAAATCCACCTCACTAGTCACTCTCACAACAAGTTTGAATTAAAATAGTAGGGAGCAGAAAAAGTGCAAAGTTCAAGAAGGAAGTTGGAATCGAATTTTTTGGGTCTCTCTCTCTCTCTCTCGTGTGGAACAAAATTTTGAAGTTCCATCAAAGTTATGAAGATCCATCAAAGTTGTGAAGTTGCATCAAGGTAAAAGTTGTGAATCTGGATCAAGGTTGAAGGTATGAAGCTGCTACGCTAGAGCTACTAAAGTTGTTTGATTGAAGTTGCAATCCTAAAGTTGGGTCGAAGAGCTGGGGGTCAAAATTCTTGGTTGAAGTTGCATTTGAGAAGACGACACTTGGTAACTTTGAAAAAGATCATCTATTGGAAGGAAGAGATAACTTGGTAGAGGAGGAAGGTCTTTTGGTCTAAGGTCTTAGCCTATCTCAATTTGAATTACTGAAGGAAGATTTCTTAACTGGGGTTTCCCCTATATAGGGTTTTTCCCTTTCTATGCACCTACATCTAGTGTCCTTGATATTCATGTTTTGGTTTTGATAATTTCTTGATGAAAGAAGATAAAAGAATAACATTAAAAAAAATAATAATAACTCAAATAAATCACAAGTAATTATCAACGAGAGAAAATATTTTTGCCTTTCTGATTTTCCAACATCGTATTAGAGCTAAGGTGAAGAAGAGGAAAAAGACAGCCTAAAGATCTATTGAAGGAAAAACGATATTTAAGGAAGATCATTAAAGGGATAATATAAGGGGATAAGCATACTATCTACAAGAACAATTTCTAACTCAATGAAGGGAGAAAAAAAACTAGAAGGAGCCTCCAACTATGGGGCATGGAAAAAGAGGATAGATTTCATCATCGAGAAGAATAAAGTTTTGGATTTAGTTTGAGGAAAAATCAAGAAGCCTACAGACGAATCAAGTGAATCACAAAAAGAAAGAGTTTAGAGAAACAAAAATATTGGCCATGAACCTAATTGTGGATGGAGTAAAGGGAAACCTCATTCCATATATATCCAACATAGATTCTACTCAAGAAATGTATGAGGCTCTATCCAAATTATGCACAATCAAGAACATTGGTCAAATTACAAGCCTCAAGAATGAATTAAGAAATATTAAGATGATGGCGGATGATACTACGACATCCTTATTTATAAGGATATCTAGAATCAGAGACAAACTTCAAGCAATATATGAAATTGTAACAGAAAATGAACTCATGATTACTACACTTCTAGGACTACTAGCATCATAAAGTACCTTTGCATCAGGAATCAATAGTTGGAAGGATACTCCAATATTCGAAAAAATTTGGAATGCATGTAGTCAAGAAGAAGCCATAATATCGTTAGTCAGCAATAAGAATGACGATGAAGAGGAGAAAATATCAAAATCCTATTTCACTCACCACAAGAAAGAGGGAATATTCATGAAGTACAAAGGACCAAAGAAGAAAGAAGACCTATCGAAGATCGAATGTTACAATTGTCACAAGATGGGCCACAACAAAAGTCATTGTCTAAAGAGTCCAAGGAATGAGAAGAGAGATAGGTATCAAGCAAATATTATCGATGAAGCTCCAACAAAGAATAAGAAGATAGAAGAATCTCAATTCAAAGACTTATTTTCTAGGGACTCTATCCCTTACATATCATTCTATTCTAAGTTTTGAATTGTTTTCCTTTATGTTTTGATTTATAGAACTTGTAGGTATAACATATCATGTTAGAATGCCTTTTATTTTTAGTTGTAGATTTTCCTCAAGATTGGATTAAGAGGTAGCCTATGCCAATTTACCAAAGGATAGTTATTATGTTCTTTGTTTCATCTTTTCATGTTTGTTTTTTCACATCAAAACTTGTTTGAATTATATGCTAATAACCTTTTATATTTTGTGTGTTAGGAAAGCTCGTTGAATACTCAAGGGTTATGGAGGAGACTTCAGACAATAGACCCAAAGCATGGAAGAAGTATTTCCCTTCAAGAATTGATGTCATACAAGGTTTTTTAAGGAACAATTCGAGGTATGTTTTAAACTATAAGTTTTGTTATACAGTTATCTTCATGCAAAATGTACGATCATTCTTTCTTTTAAATGTTGCTTTACATTACTAACATTATTATGTCTAGGATTTTGAATCCCAAAGATTCTTGTTAGGGTGATTAATCATTAGATTGAATTTACCCTCATTATATTATCATTCTTTTGGAACCCAAAAAAGGTTTTCTATAAAACCCTAACCTAAGGGTATGTCGATGCTAATATGGAAACCCTATTCTACTTAGGGTTGTTGATGAAATCTAGAATTCCTATTCTTTTGATGTTTTGGTATTGTTATGATAAAATCCTTAGTCCTTTAGGGTTTTCTATCCAAAGTTATTTATTGAATCCCTAGATCTCTAAGGTTTGATGAATTACAGTTTAGGAGAAAAAGCCTTATAATATCTATAGTAAGATCCTAGGAATGAAGCCTTAAGTGTATGTTCATCTATCTGATGAAAACCCTAGCCTTGATATTTTTGTCTTGGATTTACCTAGTAGACATTGTTGTATTCTTTTGCATGATTATGAAATCATAGATATGTATATATGGTAACCTAATTTTTGGTTCTCATAATTTGTAAATTCTACGGTTTGTAACAAAATCCTAGTAGAAGTTTGATATTCTAAGATATGATATGATGATTAAATATAGGGTTTACAATAAACCCTAGTAGAATCTAAAATGTATAGTAGAATTGTTATTTGATTGAATTTTTGATATATAAGGATTTGTGTCTCTAATATGGAATCTAGGGTTTGTAGTGGATCATAGTAGAATCTGTCCTATATATCTAAAAATAAAATTTACGTCCTAGATAGAATGAGACTGATTTCTTGATTAAGTCGCTTTATGTTGTAGTCTAGGGTTTGTAAGGAAGCCCTAGAAAGAAGTTGAATTTTAGAAGTATGCGTCTCTTTCTCATAATGAACATAACTAAGTTTAGTTATTTGATGTCTAAAGTCTATTGCTTCTATTATTGTATTGACATGATTCTAATATAGTTAACTTCATGCTTTTGTATTTGGTTGTACTTATTCTTTAAGTCGTGCAAGTACATAATCTTCAAGATGTTGAAGATATTCATAAGTAAAGTGGACTTGATAATATTGTTAAACATGATGAAGAATGAAGAATGAATATGATCAACATGACCTTGATGTTTTAAAATGGAATGAAGCCATGATAAGTTCTTTAATGTTGATCTCCCCAAAATTAAGAGGGAGAGTATATTATGATAGTCATGCCAGATACCTTGAAGTAGAATTTGGAGAATGAATGAAAGTAATACAATGTGTTGAGAATGTGTTTGTGTTGTTGAAGAAATGAAAGAAGAAAAGCTTCTGACTAGTTACATATGAATAACTTGATATAAGTTTCATGAGGATGATCGAAGGCCCCAAAGGTTTCTATTTATTTGTATATATATTTGAAAGTTTATTACTAATTGGTGTATGTGGTTGTCTCTCCATAAACAGGTCGAACACTCTAGGAGCATGCTTGTAAAAATGGATATATTTAGTTTATTAGGGAGAGATGAAGCGTCTAATGGTTAATGCTTTCCAAGAGATATGGTCGACCTGCGTGCGTTTGATGTCTAGATCCAAAAGAGGGAGGGTGGCGTTCATATTGGAGCTTTAACCTTGGATATCCAACTAGATCTCTAGATTGATGCTTAGTGATTAAGTCTGATGGTACCTAGATTGGATGAAATATTTAGTCCATCTTATTCCCACCTGGATAGATCTTAGTCCCACCCCAATAGATTGCCCTGGTCACGAATCTAGTCTATATGTGTGCTAAACTCTTCATAGTTCATTTTAGAGATATTCCATGTACCTATATAGATATAGGTAATTATGAATACCTCCCTACTTAAGAGTGAGTGTTGAAGAATGTAACTTGTGTCGGTATTCATAATTATATTTGAAATGTATTCGATAAAATAAATAATTTTATTTTTTTTATTAAAAAAATGTCTTATTAAAGCATGGGTTTCATACTTGGGTCAATTGTTTTTAAGTCAAATTCTCCCTTCAAACTTCTAGGATTTATGTTAAGTTTTCTTGTCTATGTCACAATGTAAATAACCCTTCTTGGGAATTATTTGTCAAAAGAGAATTATAATTTAATGTAAATTAGGTCAATTAGGCCTCCTCCACCAAGGTGGGCTCAGTGAAGGACAAGTCGCCTCAATACAGGAATTCAACCTCACAAGAAGCCTATATATTGGAGCAACTCAAATTCATTTGTCACTCTCACAACAAGTTCGAATTGCGAGTTCAAGAAGGAAGCTGGAATCAAAGTCTCTCTCTCTCTCTCTCTCTCTCTCTCTCTCTCTCTCTCTCTCTCTCTCATGTGCAACGAAATTCTAAAGCTACATCAAAGCTAGGAAACTGCATCGAAGTTGTGAAGCTGCATCGAAGCTATGAAGTTGGATCAAGGTCAAAGGTATGAAGCTGGTAGGCTTGAGCTACTAAAGTTACTGGATTGAAATTGCACTCCTAAAGCTGGGTCAAAGTTTTGAAGCTAAGGGTTGAAATTATGGGTTGAAGATGCACTTGAGAAACTAGCACTTGGTAACTTTGAAAGAGATCATCTATCAAAAGAAAGAGTTGACTTGGTAGGGGACAAAGGTATTTTCATCCAAGGTCTTGGTCTATATCATTTTTAATTACTGAAGGAAGAGTTATTAACTGGGTTTTCCCCTATCTAGGGGTTTACCCCTCGTTGTGCGCCTACATATGGTGTTCTTGATATTTGTGTTTTGGTTTTGATAATTGTTTGATGAACTAAGATAAAAGAAGAAGATAATAAAAACAATAATAACTCAAATAAGCCACAAGTAATTATCAAAGAGAGAAAATATTTCTTCCTTTCTGACTTTCCAACAATAGAAATGGCCATGAAAAATGTTTTGGTTTCTTAATGCAACAATTAACACATAGATATGTGCTAATATGTAATAATTAATCAACAAAGTTCAACCACACAACTAATTTATTGAATCTACATAGTAATTAATACATTATGTTGATAATTTGTATTATGTTAAACACACAAATGAGAAAACTAACATTTAAATGGATTTGCTTAGTGTTTATTGTCTTTTCAACAATTATAACATTACCATGCCATGTGATGGATTTCCTAACAATAGAAATTGACATAAAAAAATTATTTATTTATTTTTCATCATATTCTACTCCTCCAAACCTCTTTCAAATTGATTTTCCTGAGTATATGGGTAGCACTAGGTTTGGTTGGGTCACTAGAAGGCCAAGCATATTTCTCTAACACTATTTTTTCTCAATCATTTTTCATTAGTATCATTCCACTTAAAATTTTATTTCATTCTTATCATGTCGTGTTTTCGCACTTGGATTGTCACTTTTAAAACTCTCAATATTATTGATCAATCATAAAAACCAAGTTTAATTAATTATTCACTATTTATTTTGGATCATCCTATAGGGCATAGAATAGACGATGATGAGGTACACTGTTAAGGCACTTCGTGATGTGAAGGTCATCAGTTCAAACTCTATGATAAAAAATCCAGTCATATTAAGGGCTAGTGTGGCCCATGTAGGGTGTGATCCTTTGGTGATTTTAATGGCTTAGAGGTGACTCAATCATTGGGTGATTTTAATAGTTTAGAAGCCCCTGAGTCATGTTGTTTCTCAAGCCAAAGAGCGCAATCATATTAAGACTCACACAAAGAATCAAAATAATAAATAAATATTTATTTTGATATATTTAAAATAATTATCTTTCATAGAAAAAAAAAACTTTTGTTATATATATATATATATTATATATATATAGATATATCTGTGTGTGTTTTTTAACTATCAATATTCTATAATTTTAAGTGGATGAAGTTATTGTCATGTCCCACAAGAACAACTAGTTGAGGATGGGCCTTGTTAGCAAGGCAACCTAGGATCAAAACTCACAAGGGGTGGTTGTGCCCAGTGCCAGGAGGAAGAGTCATGATAAAAAATCTAGTCATCTTATCCCCAGGTGACGTTGAAAGATTAGATGCACCTAGGTCATGGCTCCTCAAGCCAAGATCACAGACAACTTGACAAACAAACAAAAAATTGATAAAGTTATTGATGAATTTAATATTCTTAATTCTACAGTATTACTTATAGCTAAACTCTTATCTTATAATAATTGTTAAAAAATAGTGATTGGCTTCCTCATACACTTCCTTTATATATATATATATATATATATATATAATATAGTATATAAACCATCTCAATTTTAACTCCTACGAGATAATATTTTTGGAAATTAAAAATATAAATGAATGTAAATCAGATTAACATCATCATGGTTAGGCTTACAGTCCAACCGAAAAGAGTGGACACACATGCATATTAATATGTAGTTGTCTTTAGCGCGACTTTTTGGACTTTCTAGTGCTGGAATCCAGTGGAAACTTTTGAGGTGAAATCTTCATTTGTCTTATTTAAACAGGGGTTTTCACTGTATATATGGATTCAACACCCTAAAAAACCTTTCGAGTACTTGGATTGTGCAGGGGTTACCCATCAAACTTTGATTTCAATAAATTCCTATCGGATTTTAGAGAAATTAGACCAAAAAAACCCATCGGAAAAGGTTCTAAAAACTCGCACTAGAGAAAATTGCTATCAATATTACCTAAATACTATTAATTGACATATATGCATCTAATTTTTCCATCTAAGTCGTTAAAGTCACCCAAGGATGGCCAACTGACTAGATTTTTTTATCATGTCTCCTCTCCCTAGCACAGGGCACAACCACCCCCCATGAGGTTTGATCCTAGGACACCTTGCTGGTGAGGCCCATCCTAAACCAGTTGTGCTACTGAGACTTAAGTAATATGTTTCATATTATTAAGATAAAAATAATCTTAAAAATTTACAAAACTATAACTTTATATATATACAACAAATTTTAAAACATATAAGAAAATCCTTATCCAAGAAAGATTCACTTCTAATTGACCATCAAGATTCTTAATTTATAAATACGATTTTTTACAATATCATAGGCCAATACCATGGCCTATCAATACTATATGTCTAAAAAACCATAACTTATAATCATATAACACTTTCCAAATCATTTTTTTTAATTATTCAATTTAATTGTAAGGGAAGAAATAACATAACTACTTTTAAAACAAATCTCAACATTTTATGGGTGACTACCACTAAGAATATTCTATGGGATTAAATCCATACCATATACCTAATAACTAGGGAAGTCATATAAATTAATAGTCATCAATTTATAGTATGCATCATAACAATTTATGATACATCTCAAGTTGTTTACAAAATATATAATAATACTAAATTATAACTTTATTTTCAATTACTATTTTATTATTATTATTATTAATTTTCACATATCGGTTGCTATTTGTATTCAAAAAAAATATTGGGAGACTAAGCTCCTATGATACAAAGTTTTAGGCCCGAAAGCTAAGCTAGTAGATGATTGGGAAGACAAAATTTCCCTTTTCTTCTATCATGTCTAACTTTTGGAAAACAAGAGTAAGTAAAAATTCTAACAAACTAAGACAGACATAAGCAATATCTGCAACACATCTTTAATCTATGCTAACATGGTTGATCTATCATGCTATTGAATCTTGTGATTTGCTATCGACATCATCATTCCTAAGGCTTGAAGAACTGGTGCTGGGAACATTCCTTTTCTCCATCATGTACTTGAGGATTTCGATTGATTCCTAAACATGACTGCATTTATTGGCCAGATTGTTAAACTGTGCCTGGAGTGAGGAGACTTTATGTAGAAATAAATTGATATCTGCTTCATATTTCTCACTGGTCAGTCTGGCATGGGAATCTATTTTGGCTTATAAAAGTATTTGATGCGCATGGATTTGTTCGAGTTCTGCCTGTAGATAAACACAATGCAGGTAGTCTTCAGATCTTGCCATATCGTGGATGTTGGGAGCTTCCTTAGTGCTCTGCTTGGGATAAGAAAGAACTGGAGCATTAAAGAAGTTCTGTATAACCGATGAAGATAAGGAAGAAGAAGGACTATAAAGGAGAACGTCCTGGTGAGCAGAGGAACTGAGAGGGTAATCCTTCTGAGACGAAGAAAGGGAGAAAAAATGAAGGAGTTGTGGAAAAGGGATGAGGATAGAGCACAGATCAGAGAGCAAAGGGGAATGCAGGCGAGGGAGAAGCAGAGAGTAGCAGCAAGCTAGGGAGAGAACGGAGACTGAGGTCCCAACCAAGCCAAGAGTCGAGGAACAAATGTAGAGGATCACGTAAGAAACCAGTGAACAAAATTGAGCATTGGGTTGAGGGGGGATGCTCGGATTTATAAGATGAATAGCATGGAAGTGGCATGAGAACACGAGAGAGGGAAGGAGGGAGTCACGAGAGTGAAGGAATCAAGTCAATCGGGGTGGAGTGGAAGGGGCGATGGGGTAGATGGGAGGAGAGAAGATCTTAATCAAATATTTGATGGAAGAAGAGAGATGTAGATGTCTATCAGAGAATCCCATGAAGATGCTGCAATGGACAAGGTCATATGAGTTACCACAGATCATGATGAGGGAAAAGAATATGGGAGATGATGATGGGATTCTGTATTATTGTAAAGAAGATTGCCTTTGGGTTTGCAACAAGCTCCGTTGGCATGCATGTCAGCTTCTTTATTGAGAGAGCGAAGCACATGGAAAAATCTAAGTTCCATGTTTTGACGGGTTAGAGCTGGACACATGTTAATCATTTGTTGAAGGAAGATATTGGATGCCTTTTGATTGCAAACCATGAGACTGGTGATTGTGGCAGAGTCTCCAAAAATTAGTGCTTTTCTAATTCCAAACTTTAGAAGTTGATTTAAACCTTGATAGAGGGCAAGAGCTTCTGCCCTGTTGTTGGATAAGGAGCCCAGTCCCCATTCATAAGTGGCTATAACGCTACCACTGGGATTGTAGATGACTCCGCATGCACCTGTTGCTCCTGGGTTGGATTTAGAAGCTCCATCGAAGAAGAGATATTGGAAGTTGCTGCCTCGGAGCCAGCTTGAAAATTCTTCTTCTTCGTTTCTTATTTTCCAATTATGATTAGGGATACTATACTGGATGCTAGAATTACTTTCAATTTGATTTCTATTGCTTTTATCTAAAAAATCGCCAATAAAATCCCTTTCCTCAACGCAGAGGCCAGCGACATCAATTTTCTTCAGTTTTTTGGCAGAAATGGTTTCTAACACTAAAATTTTCGCCTTGCTGCAGAGATGACTTATGATGGTTTCCTTGTTTTGGAAGATCATACGGTTCCTTTCCAACCATATTTTCTATAGAAGGGCATAGGCGAGGGCATCACAAACCCGTTTGGCTATATTGTTCTTCTTATGCTGCCAAGGGTAACTCTTCTTCCATAGATTCAGAGCCTCACCAATGGAGTTTTGGGAGTTCCATGGGAGATGATCATTGGGAAATATTCCTTTCCAGCAAGAAATTGCAAAAGGGTAAGTGATAAAGAGATGATGGATGGTTTCTTCTGCTTCTTTACAATTTGGGTATCGTGAAGGTCCTGCTATACCTCTCTGTTGCAGATTATCAATAGTGAAAATTTTCCCTTTCAAGAGGGTCCCGATGAATAATTTGATTTTGGGGATGGCCTCAAATTTCCAGACAATTTTCCAATGAGTCCAAGTAGGAGCAAGATATTCTTTGTTACATAAGTAATGTTGGCTAGCTTGAATTGAGTAGTTGGCGCCTGTGGGATCCCATCGAAAACTGTTGATCATGTCATTTTTTATTATGAGGGAAATGCCATGGAGATGAGATTGAAGGATTTCAAAGCTCTCCTTAAGATCTAAAGGTATGGGTGGAAAAGTCCATCCCATTCATATCTACGAGTGGGTGTCCCATTGCGAGATTTGGTCCAGATAATGAATTCCTTTATTGCAAAGAAAGAGAAGGATTTTATTTGTACCTGGTCGACTACTGATAGATTGATTCCCCGTAATTTTTTCTACACCAATTTTGATACTGCTGCCTCCCTTGGGGACATTGAAGGTGTTTTGGGCCAAAAAAGGGATTACATTTTTGCATAGTTTCCAAATTTTTGAACTGTTTCTAGCGGGTATTTCACAGTCAAAGAGCTGTTGTCTTGGGAAACTTAGATATTTGACTTCTAGAACTCTTTTCCACCTTACCAGTTTCTCACTTATTAGTCTCCACACGATCTTGCCTCCAAAAGACAAAGTTGAGAGCTTGGAAGATCTGATTCCGAGTCCTCCACAATCCTGGCCTTGAATTACTTGCTTCCAATTAATAAGATTGAACTTCTTTTTTTCGTTTTTTCCCCCTTGCCAAAGAAAATGGCGGAGAATACTTTCCAGTTTATTATGGAATATGGCTGGGGCCTGCATTAGAGTGAATTGTTAGAGTGGAAGAGATGAGAGCCCTAATTTTAGAAGAGCAAGGCACCCTACCGGATTAAGCCATGCAGAACCCCACTGCTACACTTTCCTTTTCATTTTGTCTATAATTGTGTCCCAGATTTCCAATTTTAAGGGCCCAATGCTCACAGGCATTCCCAAATAGGTGAAATAATCCCAATTAAATTTGCAAGGGACCCCAAAGGTATTGGCTATATTATGAAGGGTTTGTTTTGTTGCATGCCAACCATAGATGAAACTTTTTAACTGGTTAATCATGCCTCCTTAGTAACTCATACATTTTTCCAGAAGATTGTTGAAACGATGAGCTATTGTGACAGATGGCCCTCTAATTAACAGAGTGTCATCCACAAATTGGGAATGGTTTATGTTTTTGACTCCATTCTCAAATTTTATGCTAGTGATGATACAAGTTCATCTCTTGTAATGTAAATCTTTGCTGAAGGATTCCACCATCAAATAAACAGGTAAGGGGAGAGAGGGAAACCTTGTCTTAGCCCTCTCGAAGATTGAAAGGGAGGACTAGGTCTACCATTGACAAGGGGGGAAATCCAAGGCCCCATGATACAGGCTTTGATGAGATCAAGGAGGGGCTTAGCAAAACCCATTTTCTTAAGGACAAGAATAAGAAAGGAGTGCCTTACCCTATCAAAAGCATTGGCCAAATCCAGCTTCAGGATGAACCCTTTTTCTTTTATGGAATGACTAGAATGAATTGCTTCTTGAACAAGGAGGGTTGAATCAGAGATGTGCTTGTTGGCTAGAAAACATCCTTGGTTTTCAGATATGAGCGAAGGAAGAAGAGGTTTGAGATGAGTAGCTAAGATTTTTATGAAGATTTTGTAAGAGGATTTGCAAAGAGAAATGGGTCGAAAGCGAGAGAAGTTCGTGGGGCGATTCTCTTTGGGAATGAGGGCTAGGTAGGTGGAATTGGTATAGCCTCCAATTTTCCCTTTGCATTGGATCCATTTTATCATTTTGATAAGTTCCTTTTTAATAATACCCCAGTGAGCTTTGTAGAATCAGATTGGAAAACCATCTGGTCCAGGAGCTTTGTCTGGTTGGAGAGCCCAGAAGGCTCCTCTTATTTCTTCTTCTTCTATCTCATTACTCAAGTTGTCATTGATTTCTTTGCTGATCCCACTTGGAAGGTATTGCAACAGGTCTGAAAAGTCATCCTCTTCCTTAGTTTCTGTTAGAAGTTCTCTATAATGATCTGAAGCTGCCTACTTGATAGCACCTTGGCTGGTTTATGGATTGCCTTCTCTATGAAGGATAGATGTAATGATGTTCCTAATTTTCCAGGCTCTAGTTTTCTTATGGAAAAAAGCCAGATTTTTGTCTCCTCCTTTCAACCATAACTACTTAGAATTGATTCTCCATTTCTACTCTTCTTTTCTATTGATACGATATAGCTGGGAATAAAGTTTATCTTCATGATCTTTATCTTCCCGCTGAAATCTGTGCCCCTCAATTGTGCTATCCAGATCCTCCAATTTGGCTTTGGTCTCTCTTTCCTCTTTTTTCGGCTCAGTGTAGTAGTTTTTTGCCCAGTATTTTAGTGCATATTTGACTCTTTTAATTTTGATTTCCCAGATATAACCTAGTGACCCTTCTATGTGTTGTTGCTAACTACTTTGAATAATACTTTTGACTGTTGAGTTATCATTCCACAGAGGATTGTAGTTAAAGGGAATAGATCCCAATGAGCAGTGGGTTTCAAGAGTCAGATATGTGGGGTAGTGATCTGAAGCTGTGGAGGGATGGATGAAGGAATAAGCTGCAAAGAAAGTGGAGAGAAGTGAAACATTCACCAGGATTCTATCCAACCTTTCCATAATATTGTTTTTCCCTAACCTGCGATTGTTCCAAGTGAATCTGCAGTTTTTTGGGACTACATCCATAAGGTCATGGTCCTACATGATAGTCTCCACTCGGTTTCTGTATGGATCTGAAGAGAAGCAGCCTCCTCTATTCTCATTGGAGTGAAAAATGAGATTTAGATCTCCCCACAAAATAATGTTATTATTTTCTTCTTCATCTATATTTTCTTTGAGTGTGCCCTAGCATGGCTCCTTGTCTGGATAATGGTTTGGAGCATATACATTATAAATTACTACCCTTTCATTATTTGTGGTGCTCTCTAGAGTAGTCTTTATCCAGTGTTGGTTGATTGTTTATGTTGTAAGACTCTAAGTGTTTTGTTCCCAAAGTGTTGTCATTCCCCCAAATTCTCCTCTTGATTCACAAACATTGCCTTTGTACTATTTATGGTATGCTATGATTTTTTTCATTTCTTGCTACCCTTTCTTTGTTTCTTGAACTAATACAACTCCTGGTTTCTATTGATTTATTAGGTCTTTTAAGGCAGTGATTTTGGAGGGGTGCCCTAGTCCCCTACTATTCCAGGAGAGGACTTTCATCATTTCATATGGGGGCTACAAAGAGTTGCTCGCCCTCCCTGCTCCTTATTTGTTGTGTCTTTGTCAATTTGTCCCAAGATGTAGGACTCTATGGGCTTCTAGGTGCCCATCGCTATATCCTTATGGGTATTTTCATCTCTCTACTACTTGGCAGATTTCCTTCCTAGCACATTTCTCTTTTGAGTGTCTAAGGTTGCACCATGCTCCTTTGAGTTACTTATGGTGATTCTAGCTGAGGGTGGATCAGGAGGGAGGGTGGAGAAGGTAATCAAAGGAAGAGGAGATTGAAGGGCATCAATTTGAGCCATGAAGGGGGGGGGGGGGGGGGGTGGTGTTATCCTCTAGGGAGTGAGGATATGAAAAGGGTTGGAGGACGAAGGAGGTGGTTGGGGATGGGGCTGGTCCAACGAAGGAAGGGAGGAATGAGAGAGGGACGAGGAGGATGGAATGGGAGGATTACGAGAAAAGCCAGCTTCAGGGTTTGACTTGGGGGTTGGGGCTGCTTTCTTTTTCTTAACTATTTCCCAATGTTCATCTTGCAAAGTATTCTCTACATCAACTAGTTTAGTGCAACGACTAGAAAAATGTCCATATTCATGACATACCTTGCACTTGAAGGGGAATCTGTTCGTAGTCTAATTGTTGAATGTGGGTCCAATCGTCCACCTTGAGCTTGATGGCCTCTGGAAGTCCTCTGCCGAGATCCACTTCTACGCATATCCGGGCATAGGCCTACAAATTATCTTTTGGTTCACTGTGGTCAATGTATCTGCCACAACATTCCCAATAGCTCAGACCGATTCATCTCCCCAGCAGTGGAGAGAGAGATGTGGAAGTCGTACCCACACAGAAACAACACTCAAAATATCCAACTTGGGATCAAAAATCTGGAGTCCATCTATTGAGATATAGCCCTCTTAAATCCATGAAATAGAATCCATTCCTAAATATCAATTCTTTGTCTTCTCTAGTTTCAACATGAAAGGTTAAATACCCTTTTACACAAAATCGAATGGAGATTTTGCCTTGTATTTTATTAGACCAATTCCTTTCGACCCATATTTGAAATGATTTCAGCGATGGCCAGAGCCCAGTAAATTTCCCAATGAGTCCTCATTCTACTAGTGCAAGAGCAACCATACGAGGCAGAGCTGGGTGGAGATGGACTTCCTATAAAACATCGAGCTTCTTCACGAACTTGGAGATTGTTGGGTGAGGTCTCTGGAGAGGTAAGGACAACCAGATCTGAGAATGCCTTTGAGCAGCAACCACCTCCGATGAAGCTTTCGAAGGAGCCATAGCAAAGATTCGAAGGCGATGTGTGTAAGTAGTCTTAACCTAGCAGGGCTTGACGGCCACGCTTTGCAGCAGTTCGTCCCAATGGAACATCTCAGCTGTACTTTTCTTACTATTTTTATTATTATAAATCTAAAAAAGATTAATATATAAACTAAATATACATTTTAAAAAACATGCGAGAAGATTATTAACAATGGAGCTTCATCTCACTTTATCATGGATATTCTTAATTTATAAATATGTTTTGTTACAATACCATGGTCTGATACCATGGCCTATCCACATGGTCAAAAAATCATAACTCCTCTCATACTATGTTTTTTCACATGACATTTTTTTATTAATCAATTTAATCAAAAGGTAAAAAAAAGACAATACTACTTTGAAGATGAATGTCAACCTTTGATTTGTAAATGTTATTAAAAATATTCTAATATATTGTATGGAGATTAGATATCTAACATCCACCTAATAATTAATTAATAATTAAATTAAAATTATAAAAAATCTTATTACAAAATATACATATTTATATAATAATATTAATAAATAATAATAATTTAAAATTAAAACCCTATATAAGATTGAGCTAAAATTTACATCATAATATCTAATTACGCTTAAAACCAACTCAAATTTAAAATAAAATAGCCAAAACAAAAAATGCATGAGTGAATGGATCAACTTGTAGTTGCCCATAACAATCAACTATTTAAACTTTTAAAAATTAAAAACTGATCCAAAAATACAAGCTCGCAAACTTCAAAACCTTTTACTACTTTTAAAAACAGCACAATTGCATAAAAAACCTGAAGTCATGAATTTACACTTCGCTCATCCAAAACAGTAGCCTGACATCACATTCATGGCAAAGGAGAACTCTAAAATCCAATGTGCAACTCTAAACTCCGTCTACAAAGGTCTCATTTATGGAAACTTTGAAGTATATTGATTTAAAAATGCATCGCCTCTGACCACTCATTTAATGTCAAAGATAAATTTATGACCTTATGATCATATTGATTCCCACGTGATGCCTCCGAGCACGATAATTAGGTTCACCGATGATAATCTTGGTGCTTCACCCATACATTACATAAATGAACAGAGATTGGCATGCGTCTTTGGCAGTAATTTGGTGGACCGGCGAATCTCATGGCCAACTGCAACACTGCCTTATGTTGACTTTACGACTAAGGTATAGAAACATATCCCATTCTGAGGAAGTGAATATATATATATATATATCATTCTGAGGAAGTGAATTTTATATTTATATATATATCCCATTCTGAGGAAGTGAATAATATATATATATATATAACATCCTGCCAAATTCAATGCATGGAATCCCATAACAGCGTCTCTTTTATTTAGTGACTTGGCTTCTTATTTACTTCCAAGTAAACACATGTTGTGTCGTATGGTCAACGTAATGACTTCACACTACCCGAAATGAAAGACCTCTCAATTATCACATGGCATTTAAGTCATAGATTTGCGATACAGGAGTCTGAATCTAATGTTGATTATTTCTGACTTAACTATTGATTATTTCTATTTTTTAATAACTAATATAATTATTTCAAGTTCCCCGAGGACTATAAATATTATAACAAGATTAAACGGCCAAGGATGGATACTCCATGCATTTGGCAACTGGTAGAGGTTTTACTAAGTCGGAAAAGAGGATATCTTCAAGGCATGTTGCCACCCGGTTATAGGCCATGGCAGGTTTCTCAAGTTCCCTTTGTTGGTGGCTATAGGCCATGGCAGGTTGCCCAAGTTCCCTTTGTTGGTATACACCTTGTATGTGTTGTTGTGGTTTCCATTTCGTTTTATGGGGAGTGCATTTGTTTTGTCCTCCAAACGAAGCCTCCCTGTGCTTCCTTGTTTGTAATCCAGGCCAGCGTTGTCAAGACCATTTTGGTTGCTTGACATATTTTTAGTGTTTTATGCTCGTCAAGATAAACTCATGACTCAATTTTGATTGCTGTAGATATTTTGTAGAAAATGAGGCTATATATTGATATACTCTAATTTTTATATATTAATATACTTTATTTTTATGTAATGTTTTATTAAATTTATTAATGTAATCATATATATATATATATATATATATATATATATATATTAATTATGTGTGAAATTGTGATTTTTTGTTATTTAAAATTTATTTTGAATATATAAATATAATTAATATTTAATTGAAAATGTATTTGAATTATATAAATTACATAATTGATATTTATTATTTTAATTAAATTTAATTTTTTAAAATGTGATTTTATTTTTAATTTACAAATTGTGTTTCTAGCAAGCTGGTTAATCTTTAGTGGTTGGGAAGAATGATTGCGATCTTCCCCACCTAGGTTCAAGTAACATGATAAAATCCTTTGTAATGGTTTCTATAGAGTCTTGTTGTTGAGAAAGAATAGTGATTTGAAAATTAAAACATACATATTCCTCATATAGAATATAAACAACATAGATTCATCTTAAGTACAATCTAACATAAGCCCAGAATGATAAAATTTCTTTAGGTGCAAACTTATTATTTTGAAAATTAGAACATACATATTCCTCATATAGAATATAAACAACATAGATTCATCTTAAGTACAATCTAACATAAGCCTAGAATGATAAAATTTCTTTAGGTGCAAATTTATTATTTTAGAGTGTAAGAAACAATTTGTAATTTTTTATTTTTTAAATTCTATTTTTGAATGTTATAGAGATTACATAACATGTGTATTGAACCATTTTATCAAGATGTTTTTATTACTAATATATTTTTAAATATAGGTCAATATTAATTCATATTAAAATATTTTACTCATAACTCATATTGGATCTTTTATTCTATATACAATTTCTTTTAACATTTTTCTAATATATAAATATATATGAAGTTGATATCATGTGTTAAAATATTTATTTTAACATTTTTTTTTGTAAATAAATATATATGAAGTTGATATCAGGGATTAAAATCTTTTTAAAAAGTATAAAGTTTAAATATCTCATTCACATATTTTTTTTACTTCTAATTAATTTACATGAAATTATATAAATAACTAATTAAATATGCATAATATATTTTTTTCTTATTTATTATACCGTAATTGATTTTACTTACACATAGCTTTCACACTAAACTATAGAATAAATCTCTTTGACTGATTAAAGAAATTCTTAAATTTAAATTATATTATTAAAACACTCTTAAATATTAAATCATTACTTCAATTCTCCACCTTACTAAAAAAAATATTCCAAAAACTACTGTATTAAAAAAATAAAAATAAAGATAAACAATCTCAAATAACACACTCCACACCCTAATATAAAAAAAAAAAAAGAAAATCGAGGCAACGAGACAATGGGCGGCTTGCACTGAAACTCAAGACAATGTCAAAATGTCATCAGTAGCGTTGTATCTGTCCGACAAAAAGCAACATATTGGATATTATATGATTATGTATCAGTTCCACGTGAGAACCCACGTAGTTCATGGAAAGCAAATTGAAATGAAACTTCACGGATATGAATATAGTCGATAAAATCTCTACCCAAAATGGAAGACGATTTTCTTTGTATTGGAAGTTGAGCAATGCGTGTCTTGCACGGAAAATTAGTGATAATGTCATCGCTTACGCTCTACCTGTCCAACAAAAAGCAACATGTTCATTATTCAGTGATTGTAAATTGGGGTAGGTAAAATATTGCGTTTCTTTATGTTGATTTAATCTTTTTGGTGAAATTATGATTTTAGATGTTATTTGAAATGTATAAATATAGATTTAGATTTAGGGTTAGGAAAATATTTAGAGCATTTAGTGGATTTAGCTTAAGGAAAATTGGTATAATATTCCAATTAAGTAGATTTTACTATTTTAACAAATTTCTATTTAATTAATAATTTGAATTTTTATTCAATACATTTATATTTTTTTTGTTAATTTTATAAAAAAAATTTAATATAAATTAAAATTAATTATAAATTTTATATTAAGTTATAAAACAAATATATAATTTGAATTATTTTTAATAAAATTAAAATATATTTTTATTTATAAACCATCAAAAATTTCTAATATAAAATAATGTTACTATATATCTCAATTTAATCTTAAATAATAACTAAATAAATAAACATTATTAAACATTACCTATTTTTACATAAAAGCAATTTGAACGTAAGCTTTTATTTCAAATTATAGTTGGCATTACTTCGAGTTGAATACCAGAACAATGTACGTTGAAAGTAACCCACTTTATAAAATGTAAAGTGACAGACATATATTGATAAAAATTAAAGATTAGATTGATAGTATTCATTTTGTAACAGTTTGTTTTTCTATTGTCAAGTATGATTGTTTTGATGATGAGTTTAGTTGGTGATCAAGTATGATTTTTTTGATGATGAGTTTAGTTGGTGATTTAAAATGTAGATGTTAAAAAATGATATTTTTAATTTAATTCTGAATTTTTTTCACGTAAAATTTGAGTTTAAGTTGTTATTTTAGTTTTTATAAAATGTTGAAAAAAAATATTGTTATTTTAGTTATTGATAAAATACTGAAAAAAAAATATAATTATAATTGTATAACATAGATGAAATTAATAATTTTGAAAGAGGTATAAATTTAGTTGGCATTCATATCTATATAGTTATTTAATTTGTTTTTTAACAATTTTGCAATTTTGTAATGATGCTTTATATTTTTTTGATACTTTATATAATGTATATTTTAAATGTATTTTTACTTATCAAAGGTATAAGTGGTTGAATTTTAGAGTCATAATGCTATTTGTCTTATTTTTTATGTTCACTAATTATACTAAATAGTACAAACACATTAAAAATATTAATATGGTTGATATAGCCAAAACTTCATAAATATAACCAAAAATCTATTGCAACAAGAAGAAAGCCTTACTAATGCACACATTTACCTAATTAACAATATATAAAAAAGTTATGGTTCAACTTAAGTTAGAAAAAAAAAAGAATTATAAATGAATGTTATAAATAATAATGAGGAACTTATTAGAATTGGAATAGTCTCAAATCCCTAGGAAATTGGTGGGCGGGGAGCTACGAATCTAATTTTTTTTAATTTATTAAAAGAAATGGACCATTTTGCTAAATAAATTTGTTTATATATAAATGAATGTTCTAAATAATAATGAGGAACTTATCATGGATGAACTTATTAGAATTAGAATTGTAGAAATTCCCACTGTAGATCAATAGATTATGCAATATACTAAAACAAAATACAAGATCTACTTCTACAACACTTTGCGAAAGCTTAATCACATATAAGCAGTATCAAACAAGAACATATATAACTGAGAATGAGAAGCAATCATACATACAGAAGAAATATCCCAGGGAAAGCCTCAACCTAAAACTCCTACTCTGTATTATCGTACAAGTGGAAAATAGTCACAAAATTACACAATTCCTTAGCTTGGTAGCCAACCAGTTCTTAGTATAATCCCTCTGCTGCTCATAGACAGTCAAAGGCCTCTCACAAACCTTCTCCTCTACCCTCCAAGGCTCCTATTTCCTTGTGCAGTTTTTTTTGGGGCACAGTGTTTCCACACATGAATTCCCACCTCACACTGCTCACTTGGCCCAGTAGTAACGACACAATCCTGGAGGAGATAAGTCCTTCTACATGGATGAGTTTCTTTTATAGGAAAATTCCTCCAACTAATTGTACATTGTCCCTTCATCTGATCTCAACTGGGTCTCTGTCTGAACTGACATGCATGAGTTATTTATGAGAGAATATTCAGTTATCTGAAGTGCAGTAGTTACATGCATCCAAGCATTAACTAAATGAACTCACATTAATTCAACAAACTGTTTGAATTAATCTAACTCAATTTGACTTAGTTAACTGAGCCAACTAATTACAACTCATCCTTATCTCTTTAACTGATGGATAAATTCCTCAATTAATAAGAAATTGTTGCATATCCCCCACATAGACTTCATGTTTGATTTTCTACAATTAATTAACTCAAGATGAATTAATTAATTATTTTACAAACAGTTGCTAAGATCAAATTGGAGGACTAACTAAAATTGGAATCCATCCTGAAATGCTATTTATAGCAATGCTATTTTTAGCACTTCCATTTTTCATTTCTTGTTGCTATGTCCAACACTGGCACCCGAACTGCTATTTATAGCAATGATATTTTTAGCGTTTCTATTTTTAGCATTTCTTGTTGCTATTTTCAACACTCCCTCTCAACAAGAAAGGCATTCAACTCAAACTCGATCCTGAACCTTTGGAATGTTTTTCATGTAACACTTCTCCCAAATGTTGTTGCTCCAACAACTCTAAAAACAAAAAAACTCTCAAATAACCTCCCTGTTGGGCTAGAAACATCTTCTAATGTTGAAACTTCCTCTGCCACTGACAAGTGCTCCCTCCATGACCTCTGAGCCACTACAACATTCCATGCATCTTACACTGTTGCACACCTCTCTATGCCATCTTGCATTGGTGAAACACTCCTGTGCATCTCGCATTGTTGTAGCCTACTAGCTCTACACAATCCTGGGACTCCTGCAATGTAGGTCTCTCTGTTGCTCCATCTGCATATGTCTCTACCCAATCAGCCAGTCCTACTACTCCTCATCGGGGGTTCTGTATCAAAATCTAATAAAAGAGGTTGGATACCTCAAGGATCCTACCCCTATTACAGCCTTCTTGGGACGATCACTCCACGTCGCCCGACCTCCGACCTAAAGGTATGGATGCATGTGATCCCTCTGCCCACTTGGCTCAAAATTCCCCCCTGCTAGAGGACTGTACATGAGTGGATGCCACCACTCGGTCTCTTCTCGGCTTCTCTAGTTGCGGCAGCTCCTCAACCTCATGAAGTTGCTTCACCAATCGTGGCTCCTCCACAATCCTCCGAGACTTCTCCTGTGGCTACATGTTGAGAGGTAATGTACTCTCCCTCTCAACCACCAAGTTTCCATCAGTTTCCTTGCTCCTCAAGGCTTTGCATGCATCTTGCACCTCAATAGCATACAGGTTCTTGACTCGTGAACCGATATGCTTCACCTGTCTCGTGATGATGTGTCTAAGGAAAACCTTTCCCTTACTGAAGAGTACATCATAGCATCTGTCTTCTAGCATCACGATCGACACCAAATTTTTATTCAATCCTGGTACATACTTGACATCGATCAAGGTAATGCGAGCTCCATGCTCCCTCTGAAAAACAACTGTGCCTACACCTGAGACACTATACTTTTCATCATTACCCATTGTGATCCGCATCTAGAGATCCTTCTCCTCCAAGGTGCTGAACAAACTCTTGTTGTGAGTCATGTGGAAAGAAGCTCCACATCAAGAAACCAACCACTTCCCACCATGGATGAAACCATGCATGCAAAAAGTGTGAAATCCAACTCAAACTATGAGGCCAATGCCTCACCTTTTGATCCTTCCATGGATCCATTCTTGGATTTCCTCAGTGACAATTTCTAGAAAAATGGCCCACTTCATGACAACGAAAGCATCGCACTTTCGATTTGTCAAAATTCTTCCCACCATGGGAAGAACTCGATTTGGGATGAGAATCCTTCTCCTTCCCTTTCTTTATCTTACTCACTAAGGCACAATTTTCTTCATCCTCTTTAGATGAAGAAGATCCATCTCTAGTGCTTCTTTTTATCTCCTCTTGCATTAGATTTGACCAAAGCCATTCCCAATCTGGCAGTTTTTCTCTTCCATTAACTGAGTCTTGGTAGTTATGCCAACTCTTAGGAAGACCGAGGAGTGCAAGACTCACCATGTCATCATCAATGGTCATGATCCTTACACTTCCAAGCTCATCCCTACAGGTGGTGAGCTTGTTCAAATATGTAAAGATCGTGTCACCTTTTTCACACTTGATCTTATGAAGCTTGTCTTTCAGCATTAGCTTCCTCTGATCGTTGTTGTCCTGATATAAATATTTCAATGTTTTCCACATCGAAAATGATGTCTCCTTCCAATGGAGGCTCGAGACAATGTGATCTCGAACTCCCTCCAGGAGGATTCTCCTTGTTCTAGACACACATTTCTTCCATTCCACCAGTTGAGTAGCATCAATTGGCTTGGGGACTTCTTGATTAATGAAGTCCCTTAGACCATTATCCTCTAATACTGCCTCCATGCAATCCTTACAGGCTATATAATTCAAGCTGCCATTAAGGGCATACTCGAGTCTTAAACCACTGAACACCATAGGTGAAATTGAAATGTGATAAGAACTCGATTTCTATATTCAGGAACCACAAACTTCAAAATTTTCCTTTTTGTATATTGTTCTTCACCTTGATCACCTTTGCTCTAATACCATGTAGAAATTCCCATTGTAGGTCAACAGATTATGCAATATACTAAAACACAATACAAGATCTACTTTTACAACACTTTGCAGAAACTTAATCACGTATGAGCAGTGTCAAACAAGAACAGATATAACTGAGAATGAGAAGCAATTACACATAACACAGAAGAAATAACCTGGTGAAAACCTCAACCTAAAATCCCAACTCTGTATTATCATAGAAGTGGAAAATAGTCACAGAATTATACAAAGCCTTAGCTTGGAAGCCAACCAGCTTTCAATATAATCCCTCTGCTGCTCATAGAGAGTCAAAGGTCTCTCACAAACCTTCTCCTCTTCCCTCCAAGCCTCCTATTTCCTTGCGCAATTTTCCTTGGGGTCCACTGCTTCGACACATGTGAATTCCCACCTCACACTACTCACTTAACCTAGTAGTAACTGCGCAATCCTAAAGGAGATATTTCCTTTTGCATGGATGAGTTTCTTTTATAGGAAAATTCCTCCAAATGATAGTACATTGTCTCTTCATTTGATCTCAACTGGGTCTCTATCTGAACTTACATGCATGAGTTATTTATGAGAGAATATTCAGTTATCTGAAATGTAGGATAATTCCTTTTGCATGGATGAGTTTCTTTTATAGGAAAATTCCTCCAAATGATAGTACATTGTCTCTTCATTTGATGTCAAGTGGGTCTCTATCTGAACTTACAAATGATAGTACATTGTCTCTTCATTTGATGTCAAGTGGGTCTCTATCTGAACTTACATGCATGAGTTATTTATGAGAGAATATTCATTTATCTGAAGTGTAGCAGTTACATGCATGCAAGCATTAACTAATTGAACTCACATTAATTCAACAAACTGTTTGAATTAATCTGAGTGGACTTGATTCAGTTAACTGAGCCAACTATTTACAACGCAATATTGCAACTCATTCCTCAATTAATGGAGAAATTGTTGCATGCCCCCACATAGGCTTCATGTTTGATTTTCTACAATTAATTAACTCAAAATGAATTCATTAATTATTTTACAAATCGCTACTAAGATCAAATTCGAATTTTACTTCTCAATTTTAGTTCAGGGTATAACTAAAATTGGAATCCATCCCAAAATGCTATTTATAGCAATGCTATTTATAGCACTTCCATTTTTCATTCCCTGTTACTATGTCCAACATGGGTACCCAAACTGTTATTTATAGCAATGCTATTTCTAGCATTTCTTGTTGCTGTTTTCAATAAGAATAATCTCAAACCTTTAGGAAATTAGTGGAGGAGAATTTATTAAAATTCAAAGAAATGGACCATTTTGCTAAAAAAAAATTGTTTATATATAAATGAATGCTATAAATAATAATGAGGAACCTATCATGGATGAACTTATTAGAATTAGAATAATCTCACATCCCTAGGAAATTAGTGAGAGGGCGGGGAATTTATTAAAAGACAAAGAAATGGACCATTTTGCTAAATAAAATTTGTTTATGTATAAATGAATGTTATAAATAATAACGAGCAACTTATCATAGATGAACTTATTAAAATTAGAATAATCTCAAATCCCTAGGAAATTAGAACAGGTGGGGAGGATTTATTAAAAGTCAAAACAATGAACCATTTTGCTAAATAAAATTTGTCAAAGCAATGAACCATTTTGCTAAATAAAATTTGTTTATATATAAATGAATGCTATAAATAATAATAATGAACTTATCATGGATGAACTTATTAAAATTAGAATAATCTCAAATCCCTAGGAAATTAGTGGGGTAGGGGGGATTTATTAAAAGTCAAAACAATGGACCATTTTGCTAAAGAAAATTTGTTTATATATAAATGAATGTTATAAATAATAATGATGAACTTATCATGGATGAACTTATTAGAATTAGAATAATCTCAAATCCCTAGGAAATTAGTGTGGAGGGGGGGAATTTATTAAAATTCAAAGCAGTGAACTATTTTGCTAAATAAAATTTGTTTACATATAAATGAATTTTATAAATAATAATGAAGAATTTATCATAGATGAACTTATTAGAATTCCCTAGGAAATTAGTTTGGGGGATGAGGGGCGGGCGATTTATTAAAAGTCAAAGCAATGGACCATTTTGTGATGAACTTATTAGAATTAGAATAATCTCAAATCCCTAGAAAATTGGTGGGGAGAATCTATTAAAAATCAATGCGACTTAACAAAATTTTTAATACTCTACAATAGTTGATAAGCATTAAGAGTAAGTATATTTCTTTGAGAATCAATTTAGGTCAATTAAAAAATATAAAAAGATCAACAACTCCTCATCCACTTTAAATTTAAATAAAAAATCTTTATTTTGTAAATTATTAGAGTGATTTTCAATTATTACACTGACTTGAAATTTTTCATGGTTGACAAAAAAATACTTCAATGAAAATTAATTATTTTGTTTCCCTTATAAATACCATTTACATATTTTTATTTTGGAAAAAGAGAAATTCTGCTGTTGTTGAAATTGCGCTGGCATTCGATACTTCTAAGTCTGACACCTCAAGTTGACGTGCATAGAAAATCGTAGAACATACTTTATAAAGTGTAAAATGACATACGATTTTATTGACTTCGTTCCCTTTTTCATGTGCGAATCTGTAACATGAATGTTTAATTTATTTGAAGAATCCAAAGCAAATGCGATCGGGCTTACAATAATAAATAATTTACTCATAAAATTTAAGACCAGTGAGGCCATTTGATTTCCAAATCAGTTTTATTTATTCCGTGATATGAAGAATCCAAAGCAACTCCGACCGAACTTCCGATAGTAAATAAATCGCCCAGTAAAACTTAAAATTATTGAGTTTCGAATCAATTTGGAGTAGTCTATGGAGGGTTAGGAATTGCCTATGCTTAAAATGGTGGAGAAAACAACAAAATAAATAAATAATTTTTTGTAGATGTAGTGTTTGAAACATATTTTAGATGGTAGAAATGGATTCAGCATCATCAAATAAGTTTAATGCACTTAAAATTATGAATTTTGACAACATTTATTTAGATTTACAAAAATCAATGCTGAATTTTTTCAAATATGATCAGAATTTCCATAATTTTCAGGACAAAAAAATAATTTTTAAACTACTGCCATGAATTTTTGATGTACTGCAAAAATCAATGAATGAAAATGCTTGTAAAATAAAATTTACTATTCTTGAAATTTAAAATTGATTTTGAGAATATATTAAAATGTAATAAAAAATCAGATAAAAAAAAATTAACATTCAATAAAATATATTTATTTTAAAAATTATAATATTTCAAAAATTAATTAATTTTATTATTATTATCTCTAATTTTAAAATCAAGCTAGCTAACTATCTTTAACAATCTTTATTTAAATTTAACCTATTTTAAAAATATTTCAGAATTAGAAGTAATGGAAGTGAGTTTTTCACTTAGCTTCTGTTTTCAAAATATCAATAAGTTCATCGCTTTCGTCTCCCTGCATCAGAATTTCCGAGGTTGATGTCTAAGAGCCGGCGGCTAAAAACATTTGTTTAGTAGTTTTCCCCGCCAGGATCGGACATGCATGTGACCATAATATTTATGGACTATAATATTTGTCTGGTATTGGTCCAAGCTCATTTTTGTCGCCACAAAATCCGGTTCTCAGCGTCGTCGCCAGCAACATGATCTAAAGTTCCTGGCGGTGGTCGCAGTTACTCATAAACATTTCTCCTTTTACGTCCGTCCCATAGTGGCAAGCAATATGATAAATGAAGGAAAGAGCTAACCCAGCTGGCATCAGCTCATGATTTGGTATTAATATCAGTTTAGAACGAGTTAGCAGTCGGATCTTGATCTTGATCATGACAGTGAAGTCATGGCTGCATTGATATTACTTGGTTCTTTGGTCGTTCTAAACATAATGTTACCCTTTACAGTAGCCCAACATACGCAGGTAGGTTTCTACAGTAAGACATGTCCCAATGCAGAGCAACTTGTCCGAAGCGTAGTGCAGAAATCGTTTCTGAAGGACAAGTCCATGCCAGCGGGATTGCTGCGTTTGCATTTTCATGACTGTTTCGTTCGGGTATCAACGTTTTCCAATCTTAGATTAAATTTGTCAGATTTAAAACTGTAAATTTTTCTAATGTAATGAAATCAATCATCATGTACAGGGCTGTGATGCATCTGTTCTGATCGATAGCACAGAAGATAACATTGCAGAGAAGGATGCCGTACCTAACTTGACACTCAGAGGATTCAATCTGATAGACGAAACAAAAGCTTTGTTGGAGAGCAGATGCAAAGGAATCGTCTCCTGTGCGGATATTCTCGCATTGGCTACTCGTGATGCAGTTGCAATGGTAAACGATCAAGCTCGGCCATCTTCCTTGTGATTTTTTTAGGATTTCAGTTGCGAAAACAATACTTACAACTGGAGATTGTAATTTCAGTCAGGGGGTCCTGAATACCCAGTACCAACAGGACGAAGGGATGGCCTAGTTTCCAAAATAGACGATGTCAACATTCCAGGTCCAACGTTCTCCATTGATGCTGCGCTAAGTGCGTTCGAATCTGTTGGTTTAAACCTAACAGATTTAGCGACATTGCTTGGTAAGTAAATATATGTGCAAGTTAGGATCTTTATTGCTAAAATATCAGGTTTTTTAAACTAGCCTTATCACTTATCTATGAAGTGTAGATTAAATAGTTTGTGTGGAATTTAATGGTTACTATCATAAAATATATAAGAAGGGATGGAGGATGAGAACCATCTCTGCTAAAGTTATTTAACGAGCGCGTCCATTGATAGTTGGTCTTATTATTCGTTTGTGAGAGCAGGGGCGCACACAATAGGTTTCGCTCACTGTGGATTCTTCAACGACCGGGTTTACGATTTCCAAGATAGTGGTATGGCAGATCCATCCATGGATCCAACTCTTGTGACATCAATGAAGAAAGTGTGCCCTCCTCCGGACCAAATCACTGATATACGAAAAGATCCAAAGGTTTTCCTCGACGGCACCAAAGGCAACCCCTTCTCTTTTGACAGTGGGTTTTACCATGAAGTCCTGCACAACAGAGCCATCCTTCAGATTGATCAGGAACTCCTGTCTACGGATATTACATCTGACCTAGCGGCAACATACGCTGGTGATGTAAACAAATTTCGAGTTGCATTTAGTAATTCCATTACTACAATGGGAAATATCAATGTATTGACGGGAAATCAAGGAGAGATCCGAGCAAATTGTAGGAAAATCAATAGCTAGTGGGCATTGAAAATAAATATTTCTATCTCATGATAGAAAAAAAATATATATATCTAGAATTTCGGAGCATAGATTTCTAAATTCTGCCAGGGGCTTGAAGTTATATATAGCAATTCGCTATCTGGACGAAGTATTGAAACCAGGTAGATGGTTGAGTCTAGTTAAAACCATAGCCAGTTCTAACATTCAGTTGTATTCTTTCTACTTCTTTGGAATTTTATGATGCAGTCGAAGCAATCCTCTAGTTTACTTTTACAAAAATTGGAGTCCGTTCTGGTGTTAAAATCGCCCATCCCTTGCCTGTGATTTTACTTACAGTGCAGCACTTTATAACTGCCTGATCAAACCAGTCCCCGTTGGATATATGATTTTATATGCACCGCGCACAATGTTTGTTTTCCGAGAGTCTGCCATCATCATTAACCACTACAAGAAGGAGAATAAGAAGAATAAGAACAATGCCTGCCATCACCATTAATCACTAAAAGAAGGAGAACAAGAAGAATTAGAACAATGTCTTGTTTGGTTTGGGTAAATTTGATTATGTTTTGAAGTTATAGATTTACTAGTTTTTACATAATTTTATGTAATATAACGTATTTAAAAACAAAAGAAATTCAATATAGATTGATCTTTATCTTAATCCTGTATATCCATGGGCTTCTTAAGCTACCATATCTCTACACACTACCACTTCTCTATTTCGTAGTCCTAAAATAAAAAGGTCCAATGCTGAATCTCAACAATATAATAGAATAATGGAATGGACATTGGCATCCCAAACTACCATGTCTCTACACACTACCACTTCTCTCTATTTCGGTCCTAATATGGAAAGATCCATTGCTGGATCATGTGAGTGGTAATTGAAGCCCGTGACCAATGCTCTTCTATGTTGAAGCCCTTCCGTTCAATCCAATCCAATCCGGACCCTATTTATTTCCGAGAGGTGGGTACCTATTATTAATTAGTAAATCGCCCGGCTCTGGCATCAAACTTTCCACTCCAACCTTCAATAAATAAGGGGCTTCCGTGCGTATTCTATCTCGTAACCTTCACTTATTATAATATACGGGCGCATTGTTCCAAGCGGAAGATCTCAACAATAGAAGAGGATGGAAAGATCCAATTTTACACGGACTCTATAGATTCCGCCAAAGTTGCAGATGGACCTACCACATCATAGGCGTTGCGTTTTTGTGTGGAGTAAAATTCAAGCCAGTTTGAACCTCGCTCTGCTTTGCAAATCACGATATCTGTGCACCTCCCTGTGGGCAGCAGGCTTGAATTCAAGTCAAATGTATTGCTCAAAAACCAATTCAGTGAAACAATATAAACCCACGTATGAGCGCATGCGCAAATAGAAGATGGCGATAACTTCTTATTAAGTGGAAATGAATTTATGTTTCAAAGCAAATACAACAGAACAGAGAAAACCCTTTATGAACTAGTCCGGTTTATATTAAACATACAAAATATGTTTTTGGAACTATTTGGTATTATTTGTGCAGTGAGACACTACATGGGGTTTTTAAATAATATTGGAGATAATTTTTAAGTAAATTATCTTTAACTTATTAAAAAAATTATTTGAGATAATTTTTAAGTCAGTTATCTTTAATTTATTAAAATTAAAAAAAAAAAAATTATATGGTGTTAAATATTGTTTTAAAGTAAGTGTATCAAATTATTGTCTTAAAAAATTGTTTAATCAAGACAATATATAACACTATTACAACCACATTAAAACATTTATGTGGTTGATATAGCAAAAGGCTTCATAAATATAACAAAAAAATATATTGCAACAAAAAAATTATTGCAACACTAAGAATGCCTTATCAATTCACACATTTACTTTAACTTGAGAAAAAAAAGGAATCACATATTTTATTGTAAAATCAACCATATTGCTCAATAAAATTTTCTTAAATAGAAATGAGTGTTATAAATAATAATGAGGAACTTATCATGGAGGAACTTATTAGAATTGGAATAATCTCAAATCCCTAGGAAATTAGTGGGCCGAGAGCAAAACAAACTATGTAACACACTACAACCCTTGATAGGCATTAAGCATATGTTGAGCATATTCCTTTGATAATCAATTTATGTGGTCAATTAAACAAATAAAAATAAAAAGGCAACAGATTCTCATCCACCTTACATTGAAATAAGAAGCCTTCTGCAACAAGCATTATGATCCCTCCAAAGACAATAGTCGGAATTAAAAACATATTATGTTGATGAAGAAAATGTCTTTAATCCTATCTTTTGTCTCTCTAGAGACAATATAAAATAATGAATAGAGAAAAATATCTCAGCTCTAAAATAAATTAATATAAAAAGTATTTACTTCAAAAAAACTATAATAGCATTGAAAAACACATGTTAGGGCACAATGGAATCAAACCACTAACTTGGTGTTCTTCCATTGAGCTAGCACCCCTTAAAAAATTATGTGAGGAGTTATGGGAATCCTTGAAATTGTATATATAGGCATGATGGCATAATTCTTCTAAAAGCTATAATCATGCAAGCCCCTATTTTTAACTTAATAAAAAAATAACTCAATGGAGTTAGGTCAGTGTGACACCCTTGTAGTGTGACTTGCACAAAAAGCTAATAATAAATAATAATCTATAAACAAATTAATCTATCCATACAAAAAAAAAATTAACTAGAATTAATACAAGCAATACAACCACCACCCAAAGAGCTACACCAGCTTGCTAGTAGGCATTGATGACACATATGATGTACACAAGGAACCATGATTTCATTGTGAATTGATTCAAGACAAATTGGGCACCCTCCTCCTTCATAGTTACAAATTTCTTTGACCACTTCTTCAATGTAAGTTTTTGAAGGTACAAAACAAGAATCTCCATTAACACACATTTGGATTCCTAGAAGAAAAAGCCTGGGTAGCTTATACATATCAGAATATTGTTATGTATCACCCCTATTGTTGATAAAGTCGCAATGAGAATAAATTCCATGCTAGCTTATTTGAATTAGAACGATGTTGTGTTTCACCCCAAATTTTATCTGTGTATCACCCTAGTTGTTGATAACTTAGCAATTATAACAAATTCCAACATATAATTATTCATAAGACAATTTTAAAAACTCTTGATCTTTGGGGCTCAACATAATGTTTTTCAATAAAATTCATTTTACAAAGGACATTATAAAGTAGAACTTACCTCATGACAAAAAAAGGATGTTCACAATTGGCACATACTCAAAACAAATTCCATAATAGATGCATAATTGTGAAGAAAATTTCCTTGTTCAACAAACATATCAAAATGTACATTTGAATAGAAATAAACACCATAGATTTTTTAAATCAAACCAAAATCACAACAAAAAAATGAATATAAACTATTATGATATTTCTTTTCCATATATCAAAGAAGTGTTTGCCTTAGATATTCTATACAAAACTGTATAAATTCGTTCTTAACTTTAGTAAACTCACACTCAATCACTTCTACACCAGTGGGAGGAAGAACAAGAATGGATCTGAATATTCATGAAAAAATATTAGAAATAACTCAAAGGAATTGTACATCAAAAGCCATATGAAATCCCAATTCTACATCCATACTTTCCCTCTTTTCAGTATTGTCTTTTGTCCTCACAATGTCAAGGGCCTCAAGTTAGCTTGAACTAATTTAAAGCCATGTTCATCAACTTCCTCAAAGGGATTTTGAATTAGTTTATAACACATAGACACCATAAAGTATAATATTCAAATTATGACATCCTATTATAATCTATAAAATTGAAGCTGTGAGATGAAATCAAAATTTTGCAACACTAAAAGAGAAAACATGTACGTTCTAGTTTTTTTAAATAATTCAACTCCTTAATTCATTTTAGCAATGGTGCATTTGCATTCCTTATTGCCTATTTGCAAACCCTTGGATACAGAAGTAACATAATAAACACGATGGTGATAGTGAATTAACATTTTATAGCAATATTTTGTAATAGTTCGGTTCTAGGTGGAAATAATAATTTTGATTGTGGGTAAACAAAGCTTCAATAAATTTCTGTATTAAAGCACAAGGTATGAAAAAACATGGTGCTAAAGTATATCAAAAAGAAAAAATCACTGCAATACAATTAGCATCCCAAGTGTGTAGGAAGTCATTAATTTCCTATCAAATGAAAATACATATTTATTATAAGAGAAAATTACTTTTCATTTGAAAATGTAGATTTCCATACAACTCGATAGTTCCCAAGTGTTTGTATGGAAAAAAATAGTTTGAAAAAACATCACTCTCACCAAGCCCATTTCCACTCTTTCAATTCATCATCTATGCATCTTTCATCACATTTAATAAATGCATTTCTTATGTTCTCCATCCAAGTCAATCAAAACTATTACATATTGATGGTTTCAAAAACTTTCTACTTGTTTGCTTGATCAATGCGCCGAGTGTAAAATTGCAATTAACAACAATCTCACAAGTCACAATCATTTCATGAATTTCCTATCCTGTTCATCCAAGCCACACTAAGAGTTACAAATTCATTACACAGACCAACTCTTGGGATCGTCAAATCGTAAACCTCTATAACCTAATAATTATTTATAGTGTTGCAAATTGATCACCATTGCACCTACAATCCATGAGAATGGAATATCTCTTGTAATATCTCACTCGCTATGTCAATTAGGTTGAAATTTTAGAAGTGAGATTAGTATACACCTAAACTGTCATTTGCAACAATAAGTGACATCTCACAATGAATTCTCTTACAAGGAATCCATTTAATGAATTACAAAGTAAACATAAATTGACTTCTAATTGATGTTATTATGTACAAAAATCAAGGCCAGAAATTATGAATGTGTGAAGGAAACCTACCTTTTTAGTTCCTCCATTTCTTTTGAAAAGGGTTTTCTCGTATTACACACAAATCAAAGCCATTTAAATGGCATTTGAAATTTGTGTGAACACCGGTGATTCCTCCATTAACACCCAAAACATTTCTTTATTCATATAGGTCGAAAAATTCCATACCCAAACATGGCAACTTAAACCTTCACCTCAAACAATAGACCATGGAGTTCTTAGTTGTTTTCAATATTGAAGGTAATTTAACCTCTTAGTTGAATCTATTCCCATGTGACACCATATCCTCTCTCCATTCCAATATCACTTGCATTCATTTCCATGCCTTCATGGAGTCTAAAATGTTGAACAGTTCAAGTTATTTCTACTCTATTTCTACCATTTATTGGATCATAAATGTAGTCCAACATGTCGAATATCTCAACATTTTATGAGGCCCATACCAATATTGAAGCCATATAATCCTGAAATAGATCTTCCAAAACCTCATTGCTCTATAAATAAGAAAATGGATTATTTAAGCTAACAACCTATGCAATTTGTAGTAAGGAAACTAGAGAGGATGATCCATTAATTTTCATTTGAAAACCTAGTAACATTATATTTAATTTATGCTCAATTCCTAGGATGGGGACAAATAAAGTCTTTGATATGTCACATATAAGCAAATAACATGAAGAAAATGGAGAGTTTCAATAAATGAAATAAATTAAATAAGTTTTCTGAATATCACGAGTCCACAGGTGAAAACCCAATCCCAAAAAGAATATCAAATCTGGTAATCACTCCATGACGAATATAAACGAGGTAGTAGGAATCCACACCAGAGACAAATCCAACCCAAAAACCCAAAAATAAATTTTGTGAGGATTGAAAATGGCACTAGAGACACCACAAAAGGTATCCAAGTAAGTAAGAGTCATCTTCAATATAGTTATTAACCTATTTGGACCATATAAAAGTATAATAATATTGATATACCTTACAATGAAAGTTGCCTCCAACAAGTAACCGAAGGCATCAACAATCCATAAATATAGAAAGGCACCAAAGGATGGCCCTAGTGAATCAACTAATGTAACACTTTCCGTAGGGATAAGGTTTTGTGACAAAAACTAAGGCTGAGGCATTGGTGAAAAGATCACTCATTATACCCACACACCATGAATCAGAATTGAAACACATCAACCTATCTTAAATATGAAATAACAATCAACTCAATCATAGGATTTTTAAACTAAACCTTCAACTTCATGCACTATTTCCCTATCTCTTTGGCCCACTCCATTTCCTCCCAAGCTGAAACCACAATATCAAGGATGAATCCCCACTGGACAAACCTAGTCCGCTTCGATTTCACTACATACTTGGAAATTGACTAGATCCTCAAAGCCGTAACCTTTTTCTCAATTTTGTGAGAAATGGAAATTAAATTAATAGGTTTCCAACCACCTACAAAGTATCTCATTGCATCCTTAGTAATAGGACTCATCAAGCCATAATTGAAACTTGAGAAACTCAAAGAGGAAGTTAGAAGAAAATACTTTCTAAATCTAGACAACAAATATGATCCCCAATAAAGTCCCACATGAACTTATAGACTTCATAATGCAGACCATCCAATCCTAAGGAATTTCCATTTTGCATGGAAGTAAAGGAAGCACATAAATCATCTCTCATAATATCTTGAACTCACATATCATTGTTCCCACTAGGGACTGTACAAAGGATAATCATGTAACAAGTATCTTGCACAACACTCACACTATTTGTCAATGAAAAAAGAGAAAATATAGAAAAATGGATACCACTTCTATAGATGTACAATATATGACGTCCATAGACCAAACCCAACCTCCACATCTATCTCCTTCGCACTAAAACATGGTCAGGTTCCCCCTAAAGATGAATTAGTTGTTAACAAAGAATAGGCCATTCAATTCCATAGTGATCCTTACTCACTGATAAGGACAATGGCATACACAACAAAAATGTATCACATCGTACTAAATTAAGAGCTTGACCCAAACACACATGCCTACCAAATCAAAACTAGAATAAATCACATGATTTTGCAAAGATAAAGTATGAGAAAGCACTATCCCTCCACTCCCTTGACAATGCTCAAAATTCCTAAAATGCGTCATTCCAATAGTAGGCCATTTGGTTCTGAAGCTCAAAATGAAATACCCTTAGGTTAAATACTCAAGTCTATGCCAATATGTTCACAAGGCACAGCATCAAAAAATATGGTCAAGTACCCCTTGGATTTCCACATGAGATTTTCCTTGGAAAAGAATAATATACTCATGGTGTGAGATTGAGAGTTTGAGGCGTGATACTGTAGAAAAACTGCATAATAGCATAAGTTTTTTGTTTTAGAAAATGCGTGTAAAAATCTCCATTAGCATCAATGTATTTTATGCAAAGGAAATATAAATTGTGAGATGTCATGAAAACATATCAGATGATCACAACATACTAGAAATGGAAAGATTCAGGACCCTATGACACGTGTATGCCAACTAGAGAAACAATAAATAACAAAGTGCCAAAAAGTATATATTTTTCAACCACACTTTTCACTCTTTATCTAATTTTTGTCTGATGGAAATCATCAAAGTTGTAGGTTGAGATCTCCTCATCAACTACTTAACTTAGACTAAATTTGGTATGTCTGCATAATAGAGAACACTATTATGAAACCAACTCACAAAAAGATAGAAAAGATAGATCAACACCTTAGAATTCAGCCTCTTCGAGGGAGCAACCTCCTTTACATTACACAAATGAATGATTCTCTGATGATTCAAATGACAAAACCTCCTTTCTATATATAGGAGTCTAAGGAGTCACAATATAACCTAGCTAACCTAACAATAATAATATAAGTCCACAAAAATAACAATAGAGGGATTCTATGGGGCACAGTAATAACAATATGGGGGCAATAGGGGCACAACAATATTAATAAGGGGTACATCTACAATAGTAATGGGGCAATCACTAGTATTATGGGGAACCAACAGAGAATGTGAAGAGTATATAGCCTATCCATTAGTTCTCAGTGAATTCTTCAAATAAATCTCTTTAGAATGTCATGTGGCACGGTGATCCTGAATCAAGCAACCAAGCATCTTTCCATGAAGCAAGTGAAGCATTAAATAAGTCTTCAATTACTCCAATGTTGCAATGTGCCACAAGATAATGAGAAGATTCAAATGCTTTTCCTTCCGCTTTAACAAGTGTTTTACCATGTTCAATGAAGGATTGTTCAATGTTATTTCCATAGGCAGTGCACCGATGCAATAAAATTATGATACCAAACAACACATAATGATGAACCAACACACGATGATGAACTAATGAACCAGTTGGACATCAACTCGGATTATAGGGGTAGCATTCCAACATAGAGAGCATTGAATGCACCAAACAACGTGGTTCACAACCATTAAAAAGGACTCACCACAATAGTTAAACAACCATCCAACCATCCATACACAGGACTTGTAAGCCTATTTAGAGCTTAAATAGTACCTAGGATTAGCAAGGGTTATGAAGAAGGTAATATATATGCCACGGCTCTTTTATAACAGTGTTTGTTTTTAACAAATCGCATTCTAATGCATACCAATCCAACACATTGTTTTCTTTGAAAATCCTTGAAAATGGGGAGGGGATTCATCCACACATTACTTTCTGTGAAAAATCAATTGATGGTTTTTATATTCTGATGCCATTTTCATGACCTAGAAATCATCATTGTGGAAGACAAAGGAGTCATGGTCATGGAAACTACAAAGGGATTTGTCGATTCAAAGAAAAGGGAGAGACAGATGGTTTCCAGGTAGTGGTTCTCGGATGGACTTCAAGGAATTCCATATTCATGAGAGTTGGAGGATTTAGATGACAACATGAGGAGATTAATGGTCTCCTCCTCCAAATATTTTGAAAACTAATGTGATGTCTGCATTGAGACGACCATAGAACCCCAACTACAATCACTTCTTCTTCTGCTTCGAGTAAATACCTTTTAACAGAACACATGAACTAGGTCGATCGGTTCCTCCAAAAGGATTTTCAAAATCCTTAGGATTTCTTAATTGGTGAGTTCACATCTCTAGGGTTTGGTATTTATTACCTTATTTGGAATTTTTTCAATGAGTATTTGAACCCATTTTGCATCTCTCAACATGTTAAGTGAAGTTGCAGAATTATGGTTTTACAAACATCCAGAGATTGGTATATTTAATTGCGGGAATTTATTTTAGTGTGGCTAGGATAGAGAAGTGTGGATATATTCAGATCTGTTTGTGTCTCAAATGTTTGATTTAAGTATGATTTTTTTCAGTTGTTTATTAATTTTTTTAATTGAAGAAAGCAATTGTGGGTTGTGACTAGTTGCTAGGAAAAGTAGTTTCCAAGCTTAGAATTGAGCTTAAGAGCGTAGAATGTTTTTTGTTAATGGTTCAAGTTATGAATATTAATTTTGTGTGACAAAGGTTAGTAGGATAAGGTGTTACTATAATGACTCTTCAAGATTGGCCTAGCCTTTCGAAATAAAATTTGACCCAACAAATTAGGAACTCATATAGCATCTTCAAATTATGTCAGAAAATGTATAGACTAAAAATCTAGTTTTGTTTTGTGGGTTCTATTTTAGTATAATTTTAGACATCTTGGTCTTCTTGCTTTAGAATTATAGGGAAAATTTGGCATTTATTAGAGATTTATGTACTAGAAATGTCAGATTGAGATGCCTCCTTATTTAATTATAAATTGACTATAAGGTTTAGTCTTGAATTAGGGTTAAACTTGACAGCCACATTTGAATTTTCAATCTTTATTGTCTTTGTTTATGATTTATCTCACCATGGTCCTCGTGAGCTGCAGCACTCTCTAAATTTCCATTTACAAAAGGATCCAACAAAGTTTCTTGAATGATAATGGTGGGAAAACAATGAAATCGCATTACTCTACCTCTGCATGCTCTGAGCGGGGCATGCTGACGAATTTCCTTTGATCCCAACATACTATTTAGATACTTTTCATGCTTATAAATAAATTAGGTTATTGTTGTTTTATCAATAATTTTGTGCCATTGAACTTTAGTGTACTAAGGAATTTGTGAGGAGCAAAATTAGGTTTGATTAGATTGAACTAAATTTCCACCTCATGACATGCTTTAATAAAATTTCAATTTGGAAGGGCTTATTTATTTTCTCACAAAGTACTCAACCCATTTCACTTGATGTATTGGCCAAATAAATTGATCCCACATTGAATATATTAATTGTTAATATCATATTCAATTCCTGCTAGCTATATACTTTAACAACTACTCCAAAACCAACCTCTTTCTAAAACATGATATGTTGTGTGAAAGTATGACTTTAAGAGAAGGTTGCAATGGATATGTTATGGGTTTATTTTTTTCACAATAATGGGTGAATTTCATATTAGTGAAATTCATGGTTGAACTAGACAACGCTGCAATACAAAATTTATGGAGTTTGGATGCAAACTAATGACAAGAAGACAGTTTATCCTCCAAACTTATCCTAAAATTGACTTTCCTCTTCTAGCCTTTGAAAGCCTGCCACGTATATTTCTGTACATATTGAAATAACAAGAGAGGACGTCCACATAGAGACACTTCCCCAGATGTTTCAGAATCAAAGGGAGAAGACAATATGACCTTTGAGAGGAGATTTAGATTTAGGTATGAGGTGACAGTAATTGAACAGACCTTATATTGTCATGTAAAATACCTACACCTTAGTCAAAATCATTTGTGGTTAGTTATTATTGATGGTTAAGTGATCAACTTGTACTAGGGTTGATAATTCACTCAGTGTCACTTGAAATTTTAATAGATTAACAATTATCTAACTAGGAATACAAACCCAAGCATTTAGGGTTGAAATTGGTCATCTTAGTTTGTTGTTCTAATGAGAAAGGTTTATTTGAGAGAGAGATTGGCTGAGTTGAATCTCATATATGCTATTTAATGAAAGATGAAGGTTGGATTGTCTTGTTTTCTAGCACATATGTTGACAAGCCATTAATTCGTAGCATATCTATGAGAGTGCATCTGTGTTTTTTCTATGTGGGGGCATGCAGATTAAGAACATGTTGAATATTTTGGAATAGTTCCTACTCACAATGTTTTTAAGTTCGTATAGTGGTCAATTGGATCGCTAAAGAAATGACATGAGAGATCTCAATGAATTTTAGAGAAGATGCAACTTGTTCATAGGTATAGACCATGGAAAAATTTAGGGGCAAATTTTCACCCTTGGGCTAAATTAAGGGATTTTATATTTTTATTGGGCGAATATTTTGTATCATAGTACATTGTAACAAATCGCCTCAAATTTATTTTTTTTAAAATTAGGTATGGAGGTTAGCCCACCTTATTTTAAGGGAGAGGGTAAAAAAAGTAAATTTAGCCCTTGAAATTAGGAGTTACAATCTTTCATTTGCCCTCATTTTCAAGAGAATGTATTTATGATAGTTATAAATAAAAATATAAATACAGTGGAGGTATGGTAAATAAATAAAATCTCTTTTTATACT
>APFE030452633.1:34088-45794 GCA_000404065.3 Pinus taeda | reverse complement strand
TTGTTATAATAATATAATAGAAAATATGAATCTCCAAAGTCAATTCTTAAAATTTCTTCCATTGCAGTGGGATACATGAAATATGTGACGGCCTCATGCATATTCCTTGAGTTTGCAAAGTTATTATTTCTCTTGCAACAAAATAAATAAATATTTGGTGCATCATATTCTAATAAAAGATCCTTCAAATTCAAATAAATCATTCTTCATGTTTGTTCACCATAGATAATGTATTGCATATAATGATTTTTCTAAGGTTAATATGCCCATGGTCACCATGAGTATTTATGAATATTTATGTGATTATTAATAATGAATATAGTATATAATGAGTCCTAATTTAGTTTCATAGTAATTAGCTTGTCTACTCATATTAACTAAGTCTATTTTTCCATACATTCGACCATGCTTGGTATTAGTTTCTAGTTAGTAGGTTGGTTGTTTCACCTCGCTTCTAGTTTATAGGATCGTATGTTTGTTATTGTTTATATATGTATAGATTATTATCATTTTTAATAGAAAAAATTATGGAACCACACTTTCAATATATACTTCAAGGTGCTCCCATGGCTTTAGGATTAATTCCTCATGGGAATAGAACCATTCTCAAGGATGAAAAACTCATATACTTTTATCATTGGATCCAATCCATTTGGGCTAATTATTTTAATTTTTATTTAGTATTATGATAATGAAATAAAAATATCTTAATTTTAACATTCATATTTATTTTTAACATGGTTGAATCTTTGTGAAGCTCTAGAAATCTAGAAATAAAATTGCTTTAGTCATATTTGAATTTTTCTAAAGAAGGAGATAAGGTGGATTTTGATCCACTTATATGTGGATGGGTTACAATACCATTAATTGCATCGTAAGGAGTTATCCTTTGAAAATAAATTCTTTGCTTCCCATTTGTCCTCACTTTGTATCTTTGGATTCTATGTTAGATGATTAAAGGATATTAAGCCATTTGATCATCATAAAGGTAGTTTTACCTTTGAAAAGAACTTCTTTGCTTCCCACTTGTCATCACTTCGTACCTTTGGATTATATGTTAGATGATTAAAGGATATTAAGCCATTTTATCATGATAAATGAAGGTAGTTGGAAAGAAACGTTCCTGATAACCTACCGAACATAGGTCATATCTCTTTTTCCCTATCATTCTCATTGATTCTATTGTTGGAGCTTGCAAACTCTCACAGGGAACTGGAAAGATATTTTGATCATTGTCCTCATATGAGAAGAATAAACCCTATCAAGGTTCAAATCTGAGGACATTCTCATTTGCAGATCTACATGTGTTTTGTACTGTGACAACAAATTGGAGCACCCAAATTTTATGTTGGTGTTGTTCAATACAAGGTTAGTGATGTTATACGAAGGCCAGAGTTCCTAGAGTCTTGATTATGGTTTTTTTATGGTTCTCTTGTTATTTTTTTTGTTCGTAGATTTTATTTTTCTTTTTAGTAAATTCTATACTAAGAAATCTGTTCTTCGGAGGTTACCAGGAAATATGGGATTACCAAAACAATTTTGTTATTAGGTATTTCACAATATAATATTTAGAGGGACCTAAAATAGGAAAACGTAAGATAACTCTCTATTTAATTTATTCCCAATGCATGTTTTATGTTTAATTCTTACATAAAGTTTATTATCTATTGGGTATTAGTATTTGAAGAACAAATCTTATCAGGGTTTCTAGGCAAGTAAGGTCGAGACTCTAGCACTCTCATATGAGAAGAGCAGTCCATGTTAAGTTATGGGAAGAAGGTTGTGGCCACATCAGGGAGTGCAAGCTTGATTATTATTCATCGTGGAAGAAGAAGAGTACCAAAGAAGGGCGTGCAAAATACTAGAGAAGGGTGTGCAGAATACCAGAGAAGGGTGTGCTCCAATGGAGAAAATACTTGTTCCCGACTTATTGTTCTCTCAAAGTCCTCCTATGGTATCTCTAAATTTGTTCATCAAAACCCTAACAATGTCGCCTTCCTTTACTGGGTGTATGGGGTTTTCTTTGATGGGGGAGCTTCCATGTCCAAGTTTAAGTCATCAACCATGATACGTTTTTTCCAAGGCTTGAAATATCTTTCTTGCAATCAATTATTTCAGGGTTTGGTCTTTTCCAAGCTGGGAATAAGGGATAAATTCATAATTCTTGTAGTTCGAGCAAAGACAATCAAGGGGACTGAGGAGGGGAAGGAAATTCCCAACTAGAAAAGGAAATAGAGAAATAGTCGGAGACTATTGAGCAGAAGATTGGAAGTGAGATATTGAGTTGGCTTCATGGGTGGGCTCATATAAGCTCAGATGATGAAAAGACCCTTGTAGCAGTCGTTTCCATATCCCTAATTTTCAAGTCATTTCTGGAAGAATCCAAATACATTCCTTCCCTCTCCATGTATCCAATATTCAATGTCGAAGACCACATCGTACCAAAAAAGCTCTCCTATTATTTTAGAAAGCCAAATGTGACTGATATATTAATATTTGAGACTCCCCCAACTTTACAGGAAAATGGATACAGTGCAGGAGATGCCTTCATTAAAAAAGTAGTAACAAAATTAGGCGATTTTGTGTAATGCATTCCAAAAGACTCTGTCTTTGTGATGGGTGATAATCGAAACAATATTTCTGACTCCCATGTTTGGGATCACTTCCTATCAAGGAAATTTTAGGGACATTTGTACTCCACTACTGGCCTCCGACTAGACTTTGAAGTATTATTCATGAAACTTCCATATTACCAGACCACAAAGTAGTAGCTAATGCTGCCAAGTAAGAATTTTTTTTGGAGAGTTTATTTTACTCAAGTCTCTCTTGAACATTCTTAATTTAAAATGAAAGCATTGTTAAAGCCATAAGTTTTAGCGAGCCTAAAGATTCACAACAAAGTTATTGTGATTTCGTTTAAGAGCCAGATTCTCATTTCTGGTGAACTTCATTTGGTGAGAAGATGTGACAAGTATGAATTTGTAAATGGATGGTATATGTCTCCTCTGTAGTATGACTGAATTGAAAATAGATTTATGCATGTGGTGCTTATCATTGCCCCGTTTATAATAATCATATTGATTTGAAAAAAAGCTACTAAGCATAGGTTCTTTCAATCTCATCCTCCAACAAATAAACAAGGATTTTCATCTCGATGAAGCTATGCAGTAAGGGAATATGGGGGTGAGAATGTTTCTCTCTCTAGACATTCCCTCGAAGTTTCCATTTATATCAAAGTTGGTTGAATAATGGTCGAGGAGTTGCCATTACTCTCAAAGTGGATGAATAATGGCCAAGGAACCATCATTTCTCTCAAAGTAAGATGAATAATGGCCAAGAAGGGTCTTAATATGGATGCCCATCTGTTCACTCTTCCTTTTTTTTCATTAATTTCGGTCAAAGAGGAAAACTTGGGTGTTTTTATCCATAAGATCTAGGAGGGTTCCACAAGACATTTGGATAAGGGTAGGAAGGATTATGCCCATGCCCATGCCACCTTCATTGCTCTCCAAAAATGGTTTCCAAATTTGTACATTAATGTATGATCTGGTGTCTTGTAATTATTTTTATTATTATAGTTTGTTCACTCTTCTCTTTCTTTTCATTGTTTTCTGTCAAAGATGAAAAATTGGGCATTTTTATCCATAAGATCTGGGACGGTGGCACTAGACATTTGGATAAGGGTAGGAAGGATTATGCAATGCCTGGGCCACCTTCATTGCTCTCCAGAAATGGTTTCCTAATTTGTACATATTATTGTATGATCCGATGTCTTGTAAGTATTTTTATTATTTCAGCCTGTTCAGTCTTCTTTCTTTTTTCATTGATTTTCGTCATAGATGAAAAATTGGGTGTTTTTATCCATAAGATCTAGGAGGGTGCCACTAGACATTTGGATAAGGAAAGGAAGGATTATGCCCATGCCCAGGCCACCTTCATTGCTCTCCAGAAATGGTTTCCTAATTTTTACATTAATGTATGATCCCATGTCTTGTAATTATTTTTATTATTTCAGCCTGTTCAGTCTTCTTTTTTTCATTGGTTTCCGTCAAGGATGAAAAATTGGGCATTTTTATCCATAAGATCTGGGAGGGTGCCGCTAGACATTTGGATAAGTGTAGGAAGAATTATGCCCATGCCGAGGACACCTTCGTTTCTCTCCAGAGATGGTTTCCCAATTTGTACATTAATGTATGATCTGGTGTCTTGTAATTATTTTTATTATTTCAGTTTGTTCAGTCTTCCTTTTTTTCAGTTGATTTTGGTCAAAGATGAAAAAATGGGTGTTTTTATCCATAAGATCCAGGAGGGTGCCACTAGACATTTGGATAAGGGTAGGAACGATTATGCCCATGCCCAAGCCATCTTTATTGCTCTCCAGAAATGATTTCCCAATTTTTACATTAATGTATGATCAAGTGTCTTGTAATTATTTTTATTATTTTAGTCTATTCAATCTTCTTTCTTTGTCACTGATTTTCATCAAAGATGAAAAAATGGGCATTTTTATCCATAAGATCTGGGAGGGTGCCACTAGACATTTGGATAAGGGAAGGAAGGATTATTCCCATGCCCAAGCCACCTTCATTGATCTCCATCAATGGTTTCCCAATTTGTACATTAATGTATGATCCGGTGTCTTGTAATTATTTTTATTATTTCAATCTATTCAGTCTTCCTTTTTTTCATTGATTTCGTCAAAGATGAAAAATTGGGCATTTTTATCCATAAGATATAGGAGGGTGCCACTAGACATTTGGATAAGGGTAGGAAGGATTATGCCCAGGCCACCTTCATTGCTCTCTAGAAATGGTTTCCCAATTTGTACATTAATGTATGATCCGATGCCTTGTAATTATTTTTATTATTTCAGTGTCTTCAGTCTTCTCTTTTTTTCATTGATTTCTGTCAAAGATGAAAAATTGGGTGTTTTATCCATACGACATGGGAGTGCGCCACTAGACATTTGGTTAAGTGTAGGAAGTATTATGCCCATGCCACCTTCATTTCTCTCCAGAAATGATTTCCAAATTTGTACATTAATATATGATCCGGTGTCTTGTAATTATTTTTATTATTTTAGTTTCAGAGTTCCATAGTTCTAATGTTAATTGATTATTGTATTTAATGGGGCTAAAGCCTGAACCCCATCCTCTGTTTCCCTTTGGAAGGAAAAAGTCATGATGTGTGGAGTGCTAAAGACAATTTTGCATATTTTTCTCACTGCCTTATAATGCAAATCAAAATACGGTGTGAGTAATGATAACATTCTTGCTGGAAGTGGGAACCAAAAATTATGTGCCTTTTTCTATTCAAAGATGGTTGTAAAACCATTTCACTCTGTGTTTGTGATTTTTTTATAAATTCTATAAGTGAAAAAATTATAATGAGGTTTTGCCCAGGAACAGGCCATCTTCGTTTCTCTCTAGATATGGTTTCTCGCTGGAAGCGGAAATCACAAATTATGTGTGTTTTACTATTCAAGATGGTTGTAAAACCATTTTACTGTGTGTTTGTGATTTGTTTATAAATTTATAAGTTAAAATATTATATTGAGATTTTGCCTACGCCACCTTTGTTGCTCTCTAGAAATGGTTCCCCAATTTGTATATTAATGTCTATGATCCGGTGTTTTGTAATTATTTTTATTATTTCAAATCTTGATAGTTCTATTGTTAACTCATTATTGTATTTATTGGGGTATTATTTAGCTATAAACTAAATATTAGTTAATAATTTTATTTCACCAACGGCTAATTTTGAATAGCGAACACTGGACAATGATGCATCTTTTCTATTGATTCTCTCAGATTGATTGATTTCTCACATTGCTCTGAGGATGAACCACATTAGTTGGTTCGAAACGTCAACCCAATCCTTTACAATGTGATTTAATATGAAAGACTTTTTCTCTACATTATGCATTCACAAAAGTCTTAGATCTAACAGTATGAAATATTTTATTATATATATATATGAAAATTATTATTCTAATCTATTGTATATGTTTAATTTAATTATTAAAATATTAGTTTCACATTAATCATTGCAATTTTTTTTATGAAGATATTATGATTGACGTTAAGTTAATTTTTAACTAGTAATAAATTTTCAAAAATTTTGTGTGAATTTCATATTAACAACAAAAGGAATAACATCTCATTCATACTATGTTGCAAGAAAATATTTTCAATGTAATAAATGTATTTTGATTGTACTATGTTTTAAAAAAAACTCTTCTCAATACAATAAATGTTGTGTGAATTACATAATTTGTTGTGCCAGAAAGAAATTACACATCCTTCTTATACTGAACTATCAAAACCCATAAATATACTCCATATTCAAACAAAACCTTCAATTAATATATTCAAACAAATGTTCCATCCAATTTGTAATATGGAGAGGTTGCATCCTTAGATCATTGTCTATAGGATGCAGTTTAACTTCCCAAAAAAATTATTGTTCATATCAAGATAGTTATAAAACCATTTTCCATGTGTTGTGATTTGTGTTATATTCTATAAAAAGTCAAAACGAATTATCTGAAGTGTGTTTAGCATTCAGTGTCTTCTCTTACTAGGATAAATTTGATCTTAACTAAATGGAATATTCGTGGATTTAAATAGCATATGCTTCCTTCTTTCCAACCATAGTGTAGCATTTTCCAACCATAGAGTGTAACATTTTCCAACCATAGAGTGTAGAATTTAGAAACGTTGTGTTCGGTATGGATTTTCATAAGTGATTTATGTTTTTTCTGTTTGATTATGCATTTCCTAATTGAATTTCTCCATATTTGAATTTATTTATCTATATTTAGGTTGAATTAATTTTACATTTTTCTCAGCCTTAAAAATAAAAATACATATTGAAGAATTTTGAAAATGATGAAAAATATATTTGAAAGAAAAAAAAAAAAAAAAAAAATTGATGATATTGTTTTAAATGTAGATGTATATACATTTTAATCATGTTAATGTTTTATAGATAGTATATACAAGCAATGCTCTTTCTTCACTTTGATATCAACAAAGAAAATAAATTTTTAATAACAAATGACAAAAAAAGAAAAATTCACACATTACAAATTTTACATGTTTGAACTCTAACAATGTTTAAAGTAAAGTATTTTATTTATCAAAATGAAAATAAGGCTTACAACCTATTCCATCTATATTTTTATATTACTTTGATATATTTATATATTGATCGTGAAATCCATGAAGTGCCCTCAACAAAAGGAGGGAACTCGATCACGAGTTCCAATTAGAATGGATATTTGTTTCGCATAGTAACCTCCCACTCATATGTGGGCCCGGGGCCCGATTTCTACTTATTGGGTAAAGAATCATTTTAAAAGTTGTATATTTATCTATTATTAGCCAAATTTGTTGTTCTCTCAATTTTATTTTTATAATGGTTCATTGGGAATTAGGGAGATTTATTACTAAATCGAACATAATAAAAACAACATTGATTGAATTCTTGGCTTAAATGTAATCAAAGCATAATATGATTGAAGGCTCATTAAAAGAATGATATTATCTACAACCATTGGAAAATGAAATACTAATCAATTAATTTTAAATGAGCCCCAACATTCTCATAAATTTTATGCCAATATGCAAGGCTCATGCAATACAATACAAGCAATTTACATAACTTCTAGCCTTTTTATGTCATTCTTCATGCCGATGGTAGAGTAATAGATTTTTGTTTCCTCTCTAGTAGGAATGATGATGAAATTTTCAATTAATTCTTCATTCGCCGCTTGGACTTGTTCAGTATAGACAATTGTTGTAGCTCATACATTAGATATTTCATAAATTATTGGTGCAGTGGAGGAAAAGCTAGATTGGACCTCTAAAGTCCAAAATTCCCATTCTCTTATCATTTTGGTGTCCACATCCCACATCCTTCTAGCCAATTCAATGACTCCAATCACCATTTCTTTCCTTTCTTCATGTTATGATTTCCAGTGATTAATCATAAACTAATCCTTCCTTTCATACTCATTACTTAACCTTGGAATGAATCTGAAGCATCCACATACTCCTTTTCCATTTAAGAAATTGATCGAGCAATATGATATCTCTATCATAGGCCTATGATTCAACAATGATATTGTGGGTTAAATGTCCATCTATATGATGCAATTGTAATATTTGATATTGAATGATGATTCTATGAGTGATATGTTTTTTTCACTTTAGCAAAGAAGTTATTTTCATACATTTATGGATTTCAGTGTGTTTGTATTTAGCATTATTGCATTCTTTGTTTTTGTTTTATTGTTTTGGTACGTGTTTAGCTCTTTTGTATTTAGTATACTCTACATTCAATAGATGTTTATTCACCTTTTCTCATTCACATTTCCACATTATAATGGTTTCCTTTGGAATTTGTTGTGTCAAAGGCAAATATTGATTGTACACGGTGGCACTCACTTGATGTCTCTTTCTATATGTTTTCTTAAAAATTCTTTATGTTCATGCTCCTTTAACTACATATATTACTCTTTTGTTAATTATGAAGCCCATATTTATAAATTTTGTTGGCATTTTCACTTTCTTAATGATGATTACTTGGCTACTATAATTGTTGCATGTCCTTCTATTAAGTTATCGGTTTGCGACTTCCTCTTATTTTATTTGGTATGCTAAAGACTAGAGTATTATCATTATATGTTGGCTTTGCTCACTTAATATAGGAATATGTCCCCATTTAATTGAACTTGAGATTACAACACCTCAAATGAAATCCTTGGAGCTAAAAGGATGTGGTGTTTTGTCTTAGGAAGATATTGATTGTGCACAGTTGCACTCGCTTAATGCCTCTTTCTACAAGTTTCCTTAAAAAAACACTATGGTCATGCTCCTTTAACTAAATATATTAGTCTTATATTTATTATGAAGCCCATATTTATAAATTGTATTGACATTGTAGCTTTCTTAATGATAATTTCTTGGTTATTGCAACTGTTGCATGTCCTTCCGTTGACTTGTTGGTTTTTATGTTGTGCACCTCAATTGGCCCAGACAAGATTTTGGCTATATAGAGACTCTCTAGTTTGACACTTTTAGATTTTTCTTACACATTCTTTACAAATTCACAACTAATCATTGGTTATTTTCCCCAATTAATGGTCACTTAAAATACTTAAAGTTAACACTCCTAGGTTTTTGGTATATATTCTTGGCAGTTTCCCAACCTATCATTGAGTACCTTTTGTCACAAAATTTAACATCCTTTTTCTCCCTTGCATATTCATCAAGTTTTGAAACTTTAGGTTTGCACATATCTTTGGAATTCAGTATTGATTCCACTCCATAGGATAAGGTCACTTCCGAAGCTCTATGAGTTGGATTTATCCTATGCAACTCCTAGCCAAATAGGAATTTAGCTCAAAGAGAAAAGACAGAGTGTCTTTCTTTCTATCAATCCACATCTTGGAGCTAACTCTGAAATTGGTGGAATCGACAGATTCAAATTCCAATTCAAGCCAAGAAGGATGCTATCATAATAGAAGTGATCATCATAGACTGAAATAAAGAGGAGAGTCAAAGATAGAAATTAGTTAAATTGCTTCATTTCCCTTCCTTATTGAAGACCTATGCTTTAGATCGAGGGAAGGAAATGAATTGAAAGATGAGTTTCTTATTCATTGTCTTGTCTTTGGCGAGGATAATATTTTTTTTTCATATATACATGTTTAAAGAATTGTTAATTTCATCTCACCATGTCATGATCATTGTTTCATATCTTGAATGCATTAAGAAATCTGGAGTTGTATGAAACCACTTTTTTTTTAACAATCCAATCAAGATAGATGATCTTTAAAATAGAAACCATGCACTTTGTCATGAAAGAAGCACCCCAACCATGATATATAATCTAATACAAAAATATTAATCTTAAGCCTAAGGGTAACTTCTAATAATTGAAAAAGCCAAAGTGTTCCAATACACAAGAAATACGACTGAATAGTACATATTTGTAAGGTATAATTTCAAACTTTAGAAATAAGGACATAAATCTAAGAAAATTAATCTAGATGGGACTTCCATTGGATGGAAGTGAGGTAGGAAGCAGGTACTTTCAAAAGAAACTGAAGATTTAGTCTTAGGAGTGAAGACCAATGAAGCATTAAGATTTTCTGAAGGTTATCACTAATTTGTATCACAATGGCCAACTCACATAAGTTGGTGGATGAATCACCACAAAAAACAAAATTGTGGCAAATTCCGTGAGGATTAACTAATTGTGAAAATACGATACTTGCAATTGTACCTTATGAACCTTCTTCACTTACAATATTACTACCCCTCTCACTAATACTATCACATAAACAACTTCAATGACATTAACAAACACTAAGGAATTATGGGAGGTAATAAACATCGGGACCAATGTTAGTTCAGTTATATTGATGAGACATTCCTATAGCACACGTGAAATATTATGGATTTGGAAATTGTACAATAGACCAAATTCTTGGGTGGCTATTGAAGACAAGGCACTTATAAGATTGTACTTTTGATAAGAAATTGGAAAGAAATCTAAACATACCCAGTGTCTTCCTCGATGCCCAATATTGAAGGTATGGGATGACTGTTGAGTAAACACTCAAGTTGTCAAATAGATACCAGAAGGAACCTATAGATTGGAACTTGTGGTGGTATAAAATATTTCTTCATTGGTGGAAATCAAAAAATTTAAGGAGGGGGTATCTACACTAAAGATCCCTCTACCCACTATGATGTTACTCATTGATACACAGTCTATAAGGTAGTTATCCTATGGACTAAAAGAACCATCATATTTTTATTGATAGATTGACAATAACACCGACAAACAAATACACACAATGGCTTCCATTTCTTTCACTTCTTTCTCTAAACCTCAATTATATGATTTTCTATTGCTTATAAAATTTGCTATTGTCCCTCTTTCTGTCATCCTTTGCACCTCCAGACAATACCAAAAGTCTAGAACATTATCCAAAGTTCCACTTCCACCATGAGAAATGAGTTGATACTACTTGTAGGGATAGGGTATTCTCTCTCCTTAGAGAATATAGAGGTGGACTACAGAGTATTGAGATTTTACTCTTAACCATTATTCTTTGAGTGATGGATCCTTTTATAAGGGTGATTTGGAGAGTAACTCAGGTCACCTATACAACTATTAAAGAAATTGGAAATTCCAAGACATAAACCTTGATGACTAGAAACTTATAAGCAACTAGTGTAACCCCTCCAAGTCAGGGGAGACAGAGAGTGGCCTAGCATAGATAGAGTTAATCTAGCTTAAAATAAAAATCAAGCTTGGACCAAGCATGTATACTTTTCTTCCTTTCTTATGTATAAACCCTTCCAATGACAATTGCCCTTCTCTAGCCACGTTGTGGGTTCCGAGTCTCTACTCAACTCAAAAGCAAAACCATCTTTGACATTTCTCGAATTCACCTGCATAAGTTACATCTTTTTGAAGACCTAAGAATTCTTCTCTTTGGTCACCAACATGTTACAAACAGCAAGTTTTGAACATTTACACCACTTTTTTTTCATGACTTATAGGAAATCAATTATTTTCTAGGGAAATATATTGTGTTTGTTCAAAATTTAATTCAAAATGTTTAATGTTTATGCTTTATTTATTCAATTTGGAAATGAGACGATTTCTACAACTGAAAATTCATTT
>APFE030452633.1:13320-34068 GCA_000404065.3 Pinus taeda | reverse complement strand
TTTTCCTTTCAAAGTAATCGTCTACACTTCTAACTTGGAAACTTTTACATACGATAATATAGAGGGCATGATAACATGAAAACTTGTAAAGTAAATGTTTTTGCATGTGTAAAATTTTTGTCACAAAATTTAACATCTTTTTTTTCCCTTATATTCATTGGGTTTAGAAGCTTTAGGCTTGCAAATATCTTGAGAACTCGTCATTGATTCCAATCCATAGGGGAAGAGAATTTCCAAAACTCCGTAAGTTTGATTTATCCTATGGTAATATTAGCCAAAAATGAAACCTCAGGGGCAAAAGATATAGCATCTTGCTTTCCATCAATCCAAGTCCTGGAGCTAACTTTGAACTCCGTAGAATAGATAGATTCAAATTCCAATTCAAGCCAAGAAAGAGGCTATCATAATAGAACTTATTAGTACATACTAAAAGAGAGAGGAGAGTTAGAGACCAAAACCAGTTGAACTGCTTCCTTCCTCATCCTTGTTGAAGACCTGTTCATGAGCTTAAGGGGAGGAAATGAAGTGACTGAATGTAGGAGCGAAGTTAATGGATTGAAGACAATTAATAGATGAGGTAGGAACTTGTTCTTTTCTCTTATTCTGAACCAAGAGGTAGAGAAATACTTTGAATGGTTTCTAATACAACCACACTTGGATAAAAGAAAGTACAAAAAACAAATGAGACCCATGTTTGCAAAAAAATGACATGGCTTAGAAACTACAACCAATGTCTCTAACTTCAATATTTACAACTAGACATAAGGAAATAAAGTCTACAAAATGCAATTACAACCATGGTTGAAAATTGGAAACGTATTATATTCATATTTATTTTAATGTAATTTTTTGTAAATGTATTATATTCACTTTAAATTACAACCAATCCAAAGAAAGTGTATCTTGAATCCAATCTGGCAATTATATTCATTGAAATTATCACATACCCCTGTGGCCTAATTTTCCAATTTGCCTACTAGGCTCCCATTCCTCAATTTAACTTCCATTAAATTTAGATCCAATAGTCATCACAAGTATAATTATTCCATCATTACATGATTAAATATTATTCATGTAGCTCTATTCATACTCTTAAACATTCGACAACATCGAAAGTAATGAACCATGAGATAGCACAACACAATTATACTCCTAAGTTTAAAAATGAAATATAAAAAGAGTAAGGGGCCACATAAAAAACATCCTAAGAATTTGAATCCAACTAGATTAGTTGAGGAAAGGAACTTGGATAATCTAGCACCACCACCCAACCTAGAACTGTCTTCTACTAGTTCACCCCCGAGCCGAGATTTCTTCCCATGGATCAACTGCCTCTTGTTGACCTCTTCAATGGGAATTTAATACCCTCTTTCATGACATGATTTTTATTAGAGGTGTCCCTCTTTTATGTATCCTTTTATCCATTTTCCTAAGTTTTACCCAGAAAAGCTTGTCTTTATCTCCTGCGAGGCTTTTCCTCATAAAAGCTTGCCTTTATCTCCCTCAAGGATTTTATATTTTTTCTTAACTTAGCATATTTCTCCAACTAAGTAGCTTAATGGATATTTATCTCCAAATCCATTGTAAGCTTATCTAGATTTGGATCTATAAGTCGTATCATGAAAGAATTATCTCTTCCCATTCACCAATGGGATTTGGCAAGAATCTCATCTCTTGGTGTCTCACTTTTCCAAGTGATTTTATTATGATTTATTTCATAATAAAGTATTTACTTTTCTTTATTACACATCATACCTAGTTTTTTTTAGCTTAGGTTAGAAAAGTTTTACATACAATGGAGGGGTGTTACATACTCCCCCCTTAAATTTACATCATGCTCGGTGTATTACTACATTTTACAATATTTTTCCTCATCCACAGGTAGTTGCTTTCTGAATTTGTAGACTCCCATGGCTTTGACATCTGATGCAAATCTTCTGATGTGTGTGTATATATATATATTATATAATATATATATATATATATATTATATATATATATATATATATATATATATCGGTTAAAGAGTTCTATCCACACATTTCCTTCCATTTCTACCTGTAACATTTGTTTCAATCAATTTTGTGAGAGATTTTAGATGCAGAAACTCAACCTTTTTTTTACCATAGTTAATATCATAACTTGATATACAGTGTTATTATTTGCACAACTACGGGTTATGTTTCCTGCCATTCAAATATGATCCCTCATATTGATTTTATTTGAATAATTACATGTTCTTCCAATGCATTCTTCCAATGCCTTTGTGTTCTTGCCGAACACTTGCTTCCTGTATTTCCTGCATTAGTCACAACAAGTCAAACTAGCACATTTGAAGCACCATCAGGCACCATCATATCTAGTCTACAAACATACTTTATTTATATAAATTAGAAGCACACAGATCATTTTACTCTTATCACTTCCCACCATAAGTATATTTGTAAGATCTCCAATCACTCTGTAGATTGGAAAGGTTCCCATTTGTGATATGTTACCCACGGAACCCTAGTTATATCTGGATGGATATGTACATTAAGGTACACCTTAAGTTTCAAAGTTTCACACATTATAATTTGAGTGAATTGTTGGGAAGGTTCTATTAATCTTAATATTATCTTTCTTATATTAACCTACGATTTGCATCTACACTCCCATTATGTATTTAGGCTAGATGCACTTTTGGTGTCATTCCCATTGAACTTCTTATTAGAGACATAATTTATTAATGCATGATGTCTTCTTCAATATGTGTATAGCATGTTGTATTACATTTATGCACAGTCTTCACAACCTCAACCCTAGTTTAGTCTAGATTGGAATATACTTTGTGCCTCTTGCATATCTCAGTTACGATTATTGAGATATTTCTTTACTCAACAAAAACCTGTAGGTTCCAAACTATGCATGTCTAATTAACTATGCATAATAACATGGTAAGGTTTTGTTGCCTCAAATATTATGTATTTGGAGCATTTTCCCACTAAGGGTGAATTAAAGGGTCCAATCAATGAACTGCATCCTTATAAGTAGATGTATTAATTAACACAAAATATTAAATTGAAAGGCAATTTTAAAATTACATCATCTCATTGCACATATAGAGAGACCTATATTTTACTACCTTAATGATATTTCAAGAGAACTTCCCGAATAAATACAATTTTAAGAAGACCTTCAGTAATTGTTCTAGGATGGAAAATTAATTAACCATCAATCTCTTGTTAATGTTGATAGAATGTCATGAGCTTTCTTTCGGTGCTTTATATAGATTCCCTCTATATACTTTATATTTTAATTTTCCCCATTATCTATGGGAAGACACTTATTTATTTCCTTTATCTTTCATCCTTCCCTCGGACTCTAGGAGTATAAACTTTATTCAATTAAGTTATGTTATTGACTCGACTATCTTTACCTCAATTAGTTTGTATTTTATTAATCTATGTCCTTGCATAGAAATCATACAACGCATAATATAATTTTAACATGAGTAAAATGAAATTATGACCATATCACTAAAATCCATCAAATAACCATACTTTAAAAATCACTTATTCACCAAGGAATTTGGCTCCTCAAGGGGCTCCACCGGAGGCATATGATGATCAATAGGCCTTCTCAACTCTATTTAGGTCCTTACCACCTCAGAGGCCTCACCTAGCAATCTCCAAGTTCGTGAAAAAGCTCGATGTTTTGCAAGAAGTTAATCTACCCCCAACTCTACCTTGCATGGCCACACTTGCTCTAGCAGAACGAGGTCTCATCGAGCAATTTACTGGACTCTGGCCATCACCGAAAATAGTGCAAATATGGGTGGAAAGGAATTGGTTTGATAAAACACAAGGCAAAATCTCCATACCTTTCTGTGGAAAAGGGTATTTTAGTTTTCATTTCGAAACAAAAGACGATAAAGACTTGATATTCAGGAATGGGCCCTATTTCATGGATTCAAGAGGTTTATACCTCAACAAATGGACTCCGAACTTCCATCCTGAGTTGGACATACTGAGCATTGTTCCTATCTAGGTTTGGCTTCCTCATCTTCCTCTTCATTGTTGGGGAAATGAATCAGTTCGAGCTATTGGGAACGGTATAGGAAGATACATTGATCGCAGTGAACCTAAAGACAACATGTAGGCTTGTGCCCGCATCTTCATAGAAGTTGATCTAGGCAAAGGACTTCGAGAGGCCATCAAGCTAGAGGTGGATGATTGGACCCACATCCAACAATTAGATGACGAACAGATCCCATTCAAGTGCAAGGTATGTCATGAATATGGCCATTTTTCCAATCGTTGTTCTAAATTAGTAGATGTAGAAAATACTTTGCAAGAGGAGCAATGGGAAATAATTAAGAAAAAGAAAGCAGCCCCCAACCCTAAGCTAAGATCAGAATATGGACCTTCTGCTCATATTCCTCCCATCCCATCAAACTCGTCCCTCTTCAACTCCGCTCTAAACCCATTGGACTAACCCGACCCCCAACCTCCTTCTTCATCCTCCAACCCTTTCCATATCCTCACTCCCCCAGAAGATAATCCCACCCCCATAGTCCAAACTGATGCCTCAGAATCTCCTCTCCCTCTGATAATCTCCTCCACCCTCCCTCTTGATCCATCCTCAACCAGAATCACCAGAAGTAACTCAAGAAGCATGGTGCAACCTTAGACAATCAAAGGAAAAACAAGTCAAGAAGGAAATCTACTAAGCAACAAAGAGATGAAAATGCCCAAAAGGATATAGCCATGGGCATCCAGAATCCCATAGAGTCCTACATCTTGGGACAAATTGACAAAGATTCAGTAAATAAGGAGCAGGGCGGGTGAGCAACTTTCCGCAACCCGCACTTGAAATGATGAAATTCCTCTCCTGGAATAGTAGGGGACTAGGGCACCCCTCCAAAATATTTGCCTTAAAATATCTAATAAGCCAAGAGAAACCATAAGTTGTATTAGTTCAAGAAACAAAACAAGGGAAACAAGAAATGAAAAAAATCATTCCACAACATAAACAGTACAAAGGCTGTGTTTGTGAATCAAGAGGAGCCTCTGGGGGAATTGCAACGCTTTGGAACCAAAATACTAGGAGTATTACAGTAGAAACAATCAATCAGCATTGGATAAAGACTGCTATGGAGAGTACTACAAATAACCAAAGGATAATCATTTACAATGTATATGCACCTAACCATTACAGAGATAAGGAACAATGTTGTGGTTCCCTTAGTGAAAATAGAGCTGAAGAAGAAAATAGTAGCATTATTCTGGGGGGAGATTTAAATATCATTTTGTACTCCAATGAGAAACGAGGAGGCTATTTTTCCCCAGAACCCTACAGAAACTAGTTGGAGGCTATCATGTAGGACTGCGACCTTGTTGACAGAGTCCCTAAAAACCACAAATTCACCTGGAACAATCACAGACTAGGGAAAAATAACATCATGGAAATACTAGACAGAATCCTGATGAATGTAACTATCCTTTCCACCTACTCAGCTACCTACGCCTTCATTCACCCTTTCACAACTTTAGATCACTACCCCACTTCTCTGGTCCTTGAAACCCACTACCCATTGGGGCCTCTCCCCTTCAAATATAGTCCATTGTGGAATGAAAACACAACAGCCAGAGAACTTATCCAATGCACTTGGCATTAGCACATAGAAGGATCATCGAGATACATTTGGGAAAGCAAAATTAAAAGAGTCAAATATGCTCTAAAAGACTGGGCAAAAAATTTCTACACGGAGCCAGAGAAAGAAAAAAGAGAGACCAAATCCAAGTTAAAGAATTTACATAGCACAATTGAGAAGCACAGATTTCAGTAGGAAGATAAAGATCAGAAAGAAAAACTCTATGGCCAGCTTTATCACATCAATAGAGAAGAAGAATAGAAATGGAGAATCAAGTCTAGGTAGCTATGGCTAAAAGGTGGAGACAAAAATTCAACTTTTTTCCATAAGTAAAATATAGTGTGGAAAAATAGGAACAACATTAACTCTATCATAGATAGTGAAGGAAATAAACAAACCAGCTAAGGTGTTATCAAGCAAGTTACTTTAGATCATTACAGAGAACTCCACAAAAACTAGAGAAGAAGAAGATTACACAAACCTACTGCAATATCTTCCTAGTGGGATCAGCGCTGAAATCAATGACAATTTGAGCAAGGAGATAGAAGAAGAAGAAATAAGAGGAGCCATCTAGGCTCTCTAACCAGACAAAGCTCCTGGTCCGGATGGCTTCCCAATTTGTTTCTATAGAGCTTACTTGGGAACTATTAAAAAGGATCTCATCAAAATGATGAAATGGATTCAGCACAAAAGGAAAATTGGAGGCTATACCAACTCCACCCACTTAGCCCTCATCCCCAAAGAGAACCGAACCTCAACCTTCTCTCGTTTCTGGCCTATTTCTCTTTGCAACTCCTCTTACAAAATATTCACCAAGATTTTAGCTACTCATCTCGAACCTCTTCTTCCTTCGATCATCTTTGAAAACCAAGGTGGGTTTCTCGCCAACAAGCAAATCTCTGATTCAATTCTCCTTGTTCAAGAAGAAATTCATTCCAACCATTCTAGGAAAGAAAAAGAATTCATCCTAAAGTTACATTTGGCCAACGCCTTGGATAGGGTAAGGAATTCCTTTCTAATTGTTGTTCTCCAAAACAAATGGGCTTTGTTGCACCCTTTCTTGATCTCATTAAAGCCTGTATCTCGGGGCCTTGGATATCCCCGCTTGTTAATGGTAGCCCTGGACCTCCCTTTCAATCTTTGAGAGGCCTAAGAAAAGGCTTCCCTCCCTAACCTTACATGTTTATCTTGATGGCTGAATCTCTCAGCAATGCCCTAGATTACAAGAGATGAGTTGGCCTCATCACTGGCATAAAGTATGAAAATGGAGTTAAAAACATAAATCATTCCAAATTCACTGATGACACCCTGCTAATAGGAGGGGCATCTATCACAATATCCCAACATTTCAAAACTCTTCTGGACAAATATATGAGCTATTCAGGAGGCATGATCAACCATCTAAAAAGTTGCATCTATGGTTGGCATGCTTCAAACCAAACTCTCCATAATATAGCTAACATTTTTGGGGTTCCTTGCAAGCTAAATTGGGAATACTTCAATTACCTAGGAATGCCTATGAGCATTGGGCCCTTAAAAGATGAAATCTAGGATACAATTATTGATAAAATGAAGAGAAAAGTGTAGCAGTGGGTATCTACATGGCTTAATCTGGCAGGTCACCTTGTCCTCCTCAAATCAGATCTCTCATCTCTTCCACTTTACCAATTCACTCTAATGCAAGCTCCAGCCACCTTCCATAACAAAATGGAAAGCATACTCTGCCATTTTCTCTAGCAAGGGGGGAAAATGAAAAAAATAAGTTCAATCTTGTTAGCTGGAAGGAAGTAATCCAAGGTCAGGATTGTGGAGGACACAAAATTAGATCTCCTAAACTCTCAAACTTTGCTTCTGGAGGCAAGATTGTGTGGAGACTAATTGGTGAACAACCAGCATGGTGGAAAAGATTGCTAGAAGCCAAATACCTTAGCAGTCCAAGAGAACAACTTTTGGAGTGCAAAATACCCACTAGAAACAATTCAAACATTTGGAAACTATGCAAAAAAGTAATCCCCTTTTTGGCTCAAAACACCTCCAAAGTCCCCAAGAGTGGTAGCAGTGTTAAAATCAAAGCAGACAAGATTATGGGGAATTAGTCTATTAGCAGTCAACCAGGTATAGATCAAATCCTTCTCTTTCTACACAATAAAGGAATACACTTTCTAGACCAAATCTCATAATGGGACATTAACTCGCAAATTTGGAAGGGATGGAATTTCCCTCCCATACCCAACAATCTCAAGGAGAGCTTTGACAATCTTCAAACTCATCTCCACAGCATTGCCCCTATAGTAAAAAACAGTGTTGACAGTTTCCGATGGGATCCCACATGTTCTAGTTATACAATTCAAGCTGGCCACCAATATTTGTGCAATAGAGACTATCCTGCACCTACTTGGACACACTAGAAAATTGTTTAGAATTCCGAGGCCATCCCCAAAATCAAATTCTTCATCTAGACCCTTTTGAAAGGAAGAATCCTCACCATTGATAATTTGAAAAAAATGGGTATAGTTGGGCCTTCTCAATGCCCAAACTGTCAAGAAGCAGAAGAAACCATCCAGCATCTTTTCATCACATGTCCCTTTGCAATTCCTTGTTGCAGTGGAATTTCCCCTAATGACCATCCCCATGGAACCCCCAGAATTCCATTGGTGAGGTTCTGAGTCTCTGGAAGAAGAGTTACCCTTGGTAGCATAAGAAGAACAATATAGCTAAAAGGGTTTGGGATGCCCTCCCCTATGCTCTTTTATGGAAAATTTGGCTTGTAAGGAACCACAAAATCTTCAAAGACAAGGAAACCATCACAAGGAAACTTTGCAGCAAGGAAAAAAGTTTAACGCTAGAAACCATCTCTGCTAAAAACATGAAGAAAATTGATGTTGCCAGCCTCTGTTTCTAAGAAAGAGATTTTATTGGCTGTTTGATAGATAAAAGTAGGAGCAATCAAATAGAAAAAAATGCCAACATCTAGTCCAACACCCCCAAACACAATTGGAAAATAAGAATTAAAGAAGAAGAATTCTCAAGATGGCTCTGAAACAGCAATTCCCACTACCTCTTCTTCGATGGAGCCTCTAAATCCAACCCTGGAATAGCAGGTGTAGGCGGAGTTATTTATAATCTCGGTGGTAACATCATAGCCACGTTTGAATGGGGACTGGGTTCATTATCCAACAAAAGGGCAGAAGCTCTTGCCCTCTAACAAGGACTAAATCAACTTCAAAAATTTGGAATTGGTAAAGCGATGATATTTGGTGACTCAGCCACTATCATCAGTCTCATGGTTAGCAATCGAAAGGCATCCAATATCTTCCTTCAGCAAACAATAAACAAGTGTCAAGCACTAAACCATCAAAATATGGATCTTCGATTTTACCATGTGTTGCGCTCTCTCAACAAAGAAGTTGACAATTGTGCCAGTAGAGCATGTTGTAGATCCAAGGGAAATCTTCTCTGCAACAATTTAGAGTCCCAACATCACCTCCCTTGACCAAATTTCTCTACATGATCTCTGCAGCACAATTGATCCAAATATCTGCAACATTTTCAAGGGATATTCTTATAGGATTTAGCACCATTCCACCACTACCAAATCTCTATCCATGATCTTCTCACCTCCCTTCTGTCCCATTACCCATCCTATGCTCTCTCGCTTGAGTCAATCCCCTCACTCCCGTGAATCCTTCCTCCTCTCCCTCATGATTCTGTCCCTCCTCTCCAGTGGTCCTCTCTCTTTAAATTTTATTTCCCTTCCTCACTCCAGCACACAATTGCTCTGGTCCCCTCTACATCCATTTTTGTTTGTTCCTCAATCCCTTGCTTGGCTGGGTTCTCTCCTTTTCCCCCAGCTCAATACTGCTTCCCATTCCACCCTTGCTCTCATTCCCCTTCACTATCTATCCTTTGCTCCTTCCTCCCCCCCCCCTCTGTTACCTAAGCTCTTTAAGCTCCCTTTCCTTGACCCCGAAGGGCTGTTATTTCTCCTATTTTGATCTTCAGGGCATTCTCAATCTCTATCCATCTCTATTCTCAGCGACAAGGCCAATTACCTCACATACAATAGGTCCCTCTCACTTTAACCAGAATAGCAAGACAACATTCATCATCCAAGAAAGGGAAAGGAATGAAGAGTGCCTACACTTGGCAGACCTTCAGGCGGAACTGGAGCAAATACGCGTGCATCAAAAAATCCTCGACTCTAAAATTGATTCCCATGCTAGAATTACCAATGAGAAATATGAAGCAGACCTCAACCTTTTCCATCACAGAGTCTCCTCGCTCTAGGAACAGTTTAATGATCTAGCCAACAGATGCAGCCATGCTCAGGAATCAATTGACATCCTTAAATACATGATGGAGAAACGAAATGCACCCAGCACCAATTATTCAATTTTCAAGAATGCTGAAGCCAACAACAAGCGAGAAGAATCAAAAACATGCCAGCTTAGTCATATTAGCATAGATTAAGATGTATTGCAGATATTACTTACTATTGTCTCAGTTTGTTAGAATTTTCACTTGCTCTTGTTTTCCACAAGTCAGAAATGACAGAAGCAAAGGAGAAAATTGTCTTTCTAATCATCTCCTAGCTTTGCCTACGGGCCTAAAAATCTTGTGTCTTAGGAGCTCAGTCTCCCAATATTTTTTGGAATATAAATAGCAACCGACTATGTTTAAAAAAAAAAATCACTTATTCACCATCGTCATTTATTCATAGCTTTCATATCAATTATCCTTTCTAGAGTTGATCATATGCTTTACTCCTCTTATGTTGAGGTGTTTAGTATTTGAGCCTTCCTAATTTTAAGGATATAATAACTCATTAATATGGTGCATGTAATTTCTAATACTCAATATGTATGCCAATAAAAAGAAATAACCAATTTATGGTTGACCCTTTCTTACTTATTGAAATAATCAATATCTTATTTATTGTGTTTTCTTTGTGTTGCTCTTTTCTCCCCTATAATTCAACATGGCAGAATTATTTGTTCCTATATAGTTTTTCATGGTTTCTCCTCCCCCCATGCTACTATAGCTATAAAAAATACTTAGATTTGGAAACTTGTATTGTTTCTTCTTGGGCTCCTCCCTTGGTAGGGCACCTTGTCTCTCAAGCTTTATTGTTATCATAATTCGTGGGATTCACTAATATACCTAACACATAATGAGGAGCTCAAATATTAAAGTTGTTAACACAATTATAACTATAGTATCATAAGCTTTTACTTTCCTTTTTTTCTTCTTCTTATCCGATCTTTTCCCATATGGATAAGATATTTTTACTTCTCAGTATCATTTAACCACCTAACTCCAACAAGAGCATTCACATTTTTTTATGGGATTCTTTATGCATAATAAAAATATAGCCATTATAAACTTATACACACACATCTGTATAGCTTTGTCATACATAATTTGTACATTCGGCAGTTAACACCAATTTTTAAAATAATTATATAGTTCTGCATCTCCAACTACCATAATGCATCAACCATAATACATAGACTTGCAAATTTCAAGGTAAAATACAAAGATGAATTTGAAGTGCATATAAGGAATAAATGTTTTAAATTGTTGGCACAATAAGAAATGCATAATCATAGCTCTGGAAGTTTACACCACAATATCTAGGAGGGAAATTGTTACCATGATGCAACAGTGATGCCATCTAGACCAATTTCCTCAAGAATTAAGTGCAAGCTTGCATCAAGGTGCTTCACCACAAAGCCTATCTTCAATCCCAACTTCCCTCGTATTTCCAATTGCGAGACAACCATGTCTTAACAAAAAATGTCAGCAGTAGCTAATTACAAAAAAAATGAATCCATCCCCATGACAACCCACATTATTACATTCACTCTTCTGTCAAACAGTGTAGAATATGAAGGAAATTATGCCAACATTTTTCAAATTGATGAACATTAGAAGAAAATTTTACTAATACTGTTTATAATCATTATAAAAACTTGGAAGTAATTATGTTTTCAATGAGTCGAATGCATAAATCTTTTGTATGCTCAGGAATACATCCTTCAGTGTATTGGCCAATTATGGAATAAGTCTGAAATTTGTATGATATAGAAAGATCGGGAAAAATTATGGATTTGTCACCGATCATGTTATCAATTATGAACTGGAAAGGAATATTCTTCTTTCATATGATACATTGCACTTACTCTCATGTATAATTAAATTTTGTTTTCATGCATTCTCTTTCTTATTTCATGGCATCAAAACATCATAATTGTATTCTGATATTGATTCCATTTTCATAATTATAATGGAAGGGTCTATATGTATCAGAAAGAGATTTCTATTTTTATATTTATGAAGTAAGTATGTGGCCTTTGGCAAAAGTGATGGTTCCAAACATTCTTTGATGGTACTAGCAACAAGGCATCATTCCATTCTAATGGAATAGGCTGCATTAGTGCCAAATTCCAATGGAGGGTGTACCCATTTAGGGTAATAGGACTAAGGTGCCTTTGATTACCAAAATCTAGTTAGTATTTCTTTGGGCTGAAAAGAATGCCAGTATTGGTTACAACACGACTCTTAGGAATTTGAATCAAGAAAACCAATACAAAGTGCTAATCAACAACAAAGGCACAATTTTAAAAGAATGTATCATGTCATTGATTAGGTATTGAATTTGACCCACCTTGGCTTTCTGTACCTTTGGGCAGCTCAGCTAGAATAGAAAGTGTAGCACTTTCAACAATGTTTAAATAAAAAAACACAAGAATTGGTGACAAATCTAGCATCCTACCAAGACAAGGAAATATGCCTTTGAAGATATTAAGATATGGTTCGCAAAGTAGTTTTGTGTCAACTTGGTATCTCCTTCCCAGTGAAATGCACTTTGCTCAAGCACTCAAAAATGATACCTCTCATGCTTCCCTGATGTTAATAGATCACATTGATCTAGGAGGTCATTTAGAATGGTCTTGCCATAAGGATAAGATAGGGTTAACATACGTGGTCAGCTGAGAAACTAGATAACCATTATCCAATTCGAGTGTGTTTAGGGTGTGTCAAGAAGGATAATGATTATCCAAATTAATGTAATCATTAGAATATTTTGTAGCTATGTGATGTGTTATGAACTATGGTAAGCCTCCAGATTAGCGGCTCATCATGCAAATAGAGTAATGTTGTAGATTGAGCAATAGTCTACATGAAGTCAAATCGAAAGGAAACATCAATTCTTTTCTCTATCAATTAGGAAAGTGTTGTTATGCTTTCAATCTTCAAACACAAAAAACACTTGCTTCCTAAAGTTGCCAAAACCCAACATCATGGCAAATCTTACCGCTCAATGTTTAACCCACAATCATTGAAAAGAAAACTAGTGAAAGTGATTTTATTCATCTTGTGATTTATATTAACCAAAATTTTCTCTAGAACACTTTTATTTGTATTTAGTAACACAGGAACCCACTTCTTTCATTAATACAATCCCTTGACCAAGTTTATTTTAGTATCATTCATTGATATACTAAGATTTTGCATGTATAATCTCGATTTATTTAAAAATAAATTAATAAAATTTAAACAATAATTGAACAGACCACATACCATAACTATACGTACGTAGAAGTTAGTATTGTCGCGGGATTTGGCTGGACTATCTTCATAATTAAACTCTAATCTCATATGACTATCTCAATGAAATGATGGTTTAATACATAGCTCAATCGTGGAAGAAATAAGGAACTAGAAGTTTAACTCACCCATTTTGGGTCCATGGAAAATGTTTTATCTCCTTCACTAACTTTCAATACAACAGTCATGGCCATAACACTTGCAAGGCTTTTAGTCGAAAGGATAGGCTTTTTAGCCAACTCAGCCTTACTAACAACTGATCCTCTTAGCTTTTAACCACTTCAAACTAGCTTTAACATTATTTTTAACAAACCTTATTGTTTAAGTTCCTGTCATTTTCTAAGTGAAGAATACTATGTAAGATTCAATGCCTTACGTATTTGAATTTACTCGAAGATGCAAAATAACAGAGGGTATAGCTAAAGAAATAAGGTAATAGATGCCTCATCGAAAGAAAGAGAATAGACCTCAATCAAATTTAATCAAAGGTTCTTATGGAATAGACCAGAAATCCAAATCACGTATTGGAAATTTGGAAAATTAAATTTACACAGGCAGAGTCGCAGAGTCGGATTTGGACCACCCAAAATAAATTATGTGATTCCACCGTCATATTTCGTAATATAATCTTTCAAATTACAATAAAAACACTTCTGATTTTATAAAATGTGGTCATGGCCATACATATAAGCCTCGCATGTAATATTTTATGTATAAAATTTACAACAATGATTTAACCTTTAATACATTGATAAATATGCCCATTGCAATGTTAATCAAACCTTTTAATAGTACCTTTATATTGGTCTTTCAACACCCTTTTATAATCCTTAAACATAGCGTATCATGATCATACTTCACTGCAATGTTTTAATATATATATAATATATATAATATATATATATTCCTTTGCATGGAGAGGTATAAAAATATTGAATATTGTTTGAAAACTCCATATTGGCATGTAACTTTTGACGAATTCTATCCTTCTTCCCTCACTATCTAATAATTTGATAGACTAATTCTATTTTTAAGTGATCCCTTTAAGAAAATGAGAACCACAACTAGTTACATGATTGTCAAGTAACATAGGAGACTTCACTCTTCATTCAAAGATCCCATTATTTCAAACAATCTTAGTCAGAATTACCTTTGATTTTAATTAATTAATATAATATTGCCATATAAAAAAAATATCATATTATATGTGTTCTTGTTACATCCAATAAATCATTTTAAGATTCAATTTCAACCTTGATGGATTCTTATTGAAACCTCTTATTTGTGTAATACCTAATTAATGACTTACAACTCATTCATGTCTTATAGGTGGATTGGCCCACTTGCCGCAATATTCGAACTTAATTCTCCAATACTGTTTGCCACATACCCCCATGGCCTAACTTTATGGATTTCCTACTAGGCTCCGATTCCTCAATTTAACTTCGATTAAAGTTAGATTCAATAGTCATCACAAGTATAATTATTCATCATTACATGAACAAATATTATTCATGCCGCTTTAGTCATACTCTTAAACATTCGACAACATCAAAAGTAATGAACCATAAGATAGCACAATGAAATTATACTCCTAAGTTTAAAAATGCAGCACATAAAGAGTAAGGGGCCACATATAGAACATCCCAAGAAATTGAATCCAACTAGATTAGCTAAGGAAAGTCACTTGGAGAATCGAGAACTGCCACCCAACCTAGAACTGCCTTCTACCAGTTCACCCTGAGCTAAGATTTCTTTCCATGGATCAACTACCGCCTGTTGATCTCTTCAATGGGTTTGATACCCTCTTTCACAGTATGGTTTCCATTAGAAACATCCCGCTTTTATGGATCTTTTTATCCATTTACCTAGGCTTTTCCTAGAAATATCGCCTTTATCTTCTATGATATTTTTCCTCATAAATGTTTTCCTTTATCTCGTGAAGGATTTTATGTTTTTCCTTAACTTAGCGTCTTTCTCCAGCTAAGTAGCTTAATGGATATTTATCTCCAAATCCATTAATTTTATCTAGATTTGGATCTAGAAGCATTATCATGAAAGAATTATCTCTTCCCATTCACCAATACAGACCAAGTATTAATTAACACCAATTATTTGATCAATTATTGCAGATAGAAATTGAATTGGCTAATGAAAATCATGGAATGATAACTAATTGGAATCTCTCATGCATTACAGAATTGGTATTGCTATGCAAAAGCTTTGGCAGACAAATCTGCATGGGAGATTGCCAAGAGAAGGAATTTACAACTAGTGGTGATTAATCCAGGCCTGGTTTTAGGTCCCTTGTTGCAAAGTGCCATGAACCATAGTAGTTCTCATATTATGAAATAATTTATGGGTGGCTAATGTTTATAATTTATGTATATGTTACAATTAGTTCATTAGTAATTTGCATAGATGGATTTTTGATGATTTAATTAGCATTCTTAAACCTCATTGATGATCAACCTCTGTTAAGACATATGCAAACTTAACACATGTATATGGAGACATGAGGGACATGGCATTGGCTCACATTTCAGTTTATGAAACATCCTCACCCACTAGGAAAATATATATGTGTGATGAATGCAACCTCCATCGCGTAGACCTGGTCCACATGTTGGCCAGACAATGCCCTAGTTGTTCCCACCCTACCAAGTACCTACACGCTAATCTCTCACATAAAATTTCACTTTGTCTTCTTTCACACTGTGATTTATTTAGAAACATAGAAAAAAAATGAAACCAACTTCATGTGTGCATGTGCTTAGATGAGAAAAATCCAAGGAAGTAGCCATACATGAGAAAAATCCAAGGAAGCAGCCATACAAGTTTTCCAATAAAAAGTTGAAGGATTTGGGCCTTTCGTTTATGCCTATGAATCAGTGCTTAGAATACACGTTACACGACATGGGATTTCTTGATCATTAAGTTGGAGTATAGGCTAACAACATGGACAGCCTTTATATCGTTCTCTTCATTGTGAGAATCAGAGACATCGTTACATTCCTTTTACAGTAATAGCCACTGTTAATATTATTTCTATTTATATAAATTATTGGGGCAACGACATAAGTTAAATGGTTATTAAATTGGATGGATATATTATAATTATAGTGTGAACTTTTTATAGTAATGGCTTTTTCTATTTTAAATTTTTTTTGCAAATTTTATTTTGTTTAATTACATTGAAGGTGTTCTTTTAACATATGTTTCGATGTATACCCATGACATTTTTCTGTGTGTACATTATTATGGGTTGGAATCCTTGTTCGATTGGGGCCTACACAGCTCCGCGAATATCATGGCATGTAAAGAGGACTTTTGTAGAGATTTCCATGTTGCATATTAACACTTGGAACTCCATATTCATGTGAGATCCTCCATAGGAATGTGTGTTATGCCTCGAGTTATCATCTATTCACAAAGTTGTGCAAATGTCATATTTTTACATCAACATTTTCAAGTTCCTCTTGTAATTGAGCCTGGATGCCTTTGCTTCCTCTCCTATCGATTTTTCCTTTAGTTTATGATGCAACCCATGAAGCACTCACATCAATGAAGAGTGGCCCATATGCATTATTTTTCCTTGAATGACAAAGCATCCATGAGAACATGAATACCATCATCACCATGGATTCATATAAAATTTCATGTTCTAGGAACTAAGCCTTTCTTAAATTCCCACTCGTTGGGGTTGCTAGAAGATTCTATTCTATTTTCCTCATCATTGAGCTACAGTTGTCCATTTTAGAGTGCTTTTGGCAAGAGGTGTGTAGACCCTATGCCTCTTTCTTGACAGAATGCTTTCCTTTCATGCTTTAGTACAACGAAGTACTTACTTGATTCAACTGCGACTAAACTTTTCTTAGATTCCACCCAACTGCACTTTCTCATGTTCTTATCCTTCTTTTTATTCCTACGAATTCAACAGAAATGTATGCCCAACCTTCCTTTGATGTTAAGAATGCCTCTGTGAAACATGTTCTCTCAGGCACATGGAATTATATGAGACTAGAAAGCCAAAGCCACAAGACTATCAGTGTAAATGCAAACATGATAAAGCGTTGTTGTTTTTTGTCTCCATGACACATGTTACTCACCTTTAATATAGTTAAACTGGAAAATTTCTATCCTTTCATTTTGAGATGAGGAGACCTTCTACTAGCTTTATATTTTTCTTGGTATGATGATTCCCTTTTTTTTGGCTATATCTTGCACGTTTTCTATTTTTTAACAGTTGAAATGCCTCGATTTCCACTATACCTCCTTTTTCTCTCTTCAAATAATATTGACCAAAGGAGAGAAAGAGTGAGAATAGAAGTAAATAGAAAGTGTGTAACTTTGTCTCCATCAGTATTATAAGCTTTGCCAACTTTCTACATATCTTCTTTTCAACTTTTTGTTTATCTCTTTAATATTCTACATTTCCTTTCCAGTTTTCAATCCTTTTTTCTTCATTCAATAATTTCTCAACGGAGGAATTTTTTTTGCCAAAATTGATGGATATTTTAAATTGTCTCTTGACTCTCATATGGATATAAGCTTCACTGACGGGTGGTTTAGGATTGTGGAGAAATTTTGGTAATTCTACAATGTGGTTATAGTAAATCTGCAAGTGGAACATAGCAAGTCTTGTATTAAGGAACATGTTATTGACTTTGAGACCATGGTAAGTGCATTATGAACTTAGAAATAACAACCTAAATACTAGGTAGCTAGAAATTTGAAGGCTTCAATCAAAACAACATATCTAAGCATTGCTAATAGAAAAACACATACAACTGAAAATTTGAACAAAAAATAGATAGATCTGGGCTCTCAAATCACTTTTATCTTCTACTAAACTCAAAACGAATAAAATAATCTACAATAGTTCAAAACAAAAGCTAGCTAAACAATATATGGTGCACTCTGAATCTTCTTTGGATAATAGGAAGAGAAGGGAATGTACCATGAATCTAGAGTTTGGACATATGCAAAAATCTTCTTAGTTGTGACTCTATTATACTATAGTCCTATTCTAATCGCCTATTGTACTATAGTAACATGGATAAGAGAGCCTAGCCAATATGCTCTGTAACACCCTCCTCCCACATTTACCTAAGTTAACCAGTCCATTGGGGTAAACATGTGACGAGGGGCTACTACATTATGATTTAACTCCCCATGTATAGTTAAGGAAGTGGTGACTGACACAACACAACCAATATTACCTCTTGCACATACCACAAAACCTACAAGAGCCAACCAACCCTTCCAGGTGATCAACCCCTGTGACAACTTGACACTTCATTGCCTTAGAGCCTCAATCGCTACCATGACATGGGCATGCATGCAAATGGGGCCCTCTAGTCACTCTCATGGCAGGGCCATGCAAGCGACTAGGGTCTTTTGCAGCTAGTTTTGAGCTTGCAACCACATATTTTGTGCCACATTTTCAGGTCCAATACTCACCCCACTGCCTAGAACTCCATGAAACTTTCAGGAATGAAAAGTAATATTGAAACAATGATACAAATGAAAATACTTGAAAAATTACTTGGCTGGACCCCTACTATTCATGACAAGGATTTTGTCAAACATGTCACAAATATGCGTCCTACAGGTCATAACAACATATATGAGCATAGGGGTCTCATACTTATCTAAGAATCACTAATAAGAATTTATGCCTTATCACCTTGGCTTCATTATCATCTATTAGGTCATATATTCATGGTAAATTCATTTACAAATAAAAACATGATGAGATCCATACATCATCATTTTCATAAAACATGTTCATAATAAGGATATAACCAACATAAATTACAAGGATACATCAGCCACAAATGCCTCATATGAACCAGTTCATTTTCTCATAAAATACCAAGGAGAAATAGTTATTATTAATGAATGACTAGGCCAACCAAGTTCGGGACTTCCACGTAGCACCTGACCATAGATTGATGTTGTCTAGGTAAATCCTCTCTGCGAACAAAGATGATTCCTATAGCCCAATGAGTGGATCTAGCAACCAAAGTGACAATCTACTAGACACTTTCCTCAGTTATAATTGAAAAGAGAAACGAAGAAGATGACCTACCTTGTTCTAATGTTATTTCGATCTCCTTTGTTGAAGACCTTGAATCACTTTCGTCATAGGCTCGTTCCTACAGCTCAACATTTATGCACTTGCACAAGAGATCAAGACACAACAAGGAATGAAAATACAAATAGCATATTCAAAAGAAACCTACTTAATTGATTAAGGAATCTTAAGTTAAATGATACATGAGCATACGCATTTAGGGAAAATGAACCAGCAGTTGTATATTAATAGAAAATAAAGGGAAGCATACAACCAACCCTTGACGTTGATAGGCTCTCCTTGAATGAATATCCAAGTCCAAGCTAAGCTATAATATAGGCACAATCTTAGCATGAGGGTATAAATAGACATAGACCAACCATTTGGGAATGGAAGAGGATGAATATATAGGCTGGGAAAGGGAGTTATGATCTCTCCAAAGACAGGAGTAGGTCCTCATCTCAGGGAGGTAGGTCATAGGGATAAGACCAAGAGGCCAAGTTGGGAGAATTCGACCTCATTTATGTCAAACAATCTCCAGCTCACCACTCTAGAAGCTTTTAGATCATGAAGCTTTTCATCCTCTTTGGGATAATTTCCTTTTGGGATCATCATGGGTATACAAGTGACTAGAGTGACGCCATCGCAGGTCAAGAACAGTGAAACAAGCAATAATCATTTTTTTAGTCTCATAAGCATGATGATTCTCAAATTAGGTTTTTAGATCTATTTCTTTTAGGGAAATCTCAAGGAATTTTCCAATCAACGTCTTAGGAAGGATCTGAGATGCATATATGAATGAGTACACTATATAATGGCCATGTTTCGGGAACTTCAGGGTATGTCACAAGGAAGTGTAGGAGGTGTGAAAAAATACTTTGTAACAGATCCCCCCTAAAGCATGAAGGAAGAACCAGGAGTGATGGCTGAGATGCTTTACAAGATTTTGCAAGGACGAGGACAAACACTTTCAAGAGACTTTCAAATCAAGGACGCATATATATACATATATGAGATCAAGATATGAATTTATGGTATGGATGCATCCATCTAGATGATAAGAACTATATGAAAGGATCCATGGTATGGGCGCAACCATCCAAATGAGAAGGATCATATGTGAATCTAAGCTCCAAGGTATGGTCGCAACCATCCGATATAGAAGTACCATCATAAATTTAATGTCCCGCTGTATGGTCATAACCACCTATATAGCAAAAACATGTGTACAATCATGAATAACATATAACTCCATGCAACCAGAGTCATATCAAACAAGACTCAGGGTCTTGCACTCCATCCCAAACTAATCAAAGTACGAATCTGTTATGAAACCAGCTCAGGAGAAGATAGAAAAGATGTATCAACGCCTTAGAATTCAGCCTCTTCGAGGGGGCAACCTCCTTTACATTACATAAATGAA
>APFE030452631.1:0-33441 GCA_000404065.3 Pinus taeda | reverse complement strand
ATTCCAAAGTAGTTTTTTAGTTAGGAATTGGTTGGGGACAGTTGAGGCCACGGGCACTAACAGGTGATTAGCAGGTAAAATCCTCGATCTCCGCCTGAAAATAAGGATGTTTATATTTTTTAAGTGTTTTAATACATATACGCGGGTTGGGTATGTATGAACCTGCGTATACACGCGTTTAACTCAGGGCAATGTCGCGTACAGGGAATAAAACACTGTTTTTTAGATTTTGGACCAGGTCTGGAAGGAGGGGTTGCCCTAGGCCATGAGTGCAGCATCACAAACCATAATAGTGAGGTTTGGAGCTATAACAATACATCAAAACAACAAAAAGTGCTTACTGAAAAAAATAAGAAAACACTCACACAAAGCAAAACACAAAAAGCACCAGAAATGTCGCGCAAGGCATCAAAGGCAAGCTTACCCCGAGACAACTGAGATGAATGTGCCAACGAATCCTATATGCAATGTGGGATGTCAGACCTACAAGGTTGATGTGAGGAATGAGTGTTGTAGCATCCGATTGATGAGTTTTGATAAAATCGAGGTTGTGACGCGCATGCCACAAATCTAGGAAAAGCAACACTTGGCGGGAGGTTTCTGAAATGATCCTTGCATGTAACCTCCAGCTGCTAAAAATAGATCCTGTAATCAAGGGATGCCTTTGGATGTTGCCTTGGGAGAAGTAGTCCATGCATGCAGGTCAGTTTTTCTCGGTCCCAGAGGGAACAGATCAACCTAAAGGCACATGCATCGATTTGCGAGCCTGGGATGAAAACCTGTGTAGTGTCTGTTCTAAACAAAGATGGTAGTCCCAAAGGGATTGCCCAATTTCTGAGAGGAAGATGTGATTGTCTCCCAAGTTGACACAATTCCTAGACTGAGTAACTGTCCTGGGTCAGACCTCACAATTTTCTCAAGGTAGCCTATCTAACTGCATTTCACACTTTCTGAGCTAAGCAGTTTGCCTAGCTATATTTGCGTAATTTCTGCCAGATTTTGGGCTGGGTGTCCCAAAGGGATTACACAATTTTTGGGAGGAACAGGTGAATGTCTCCTAGGATTACACAATTTTTGGGTTGAGCATTTGTCTTGGGATGGATTGTGCAATTTTTGAGAGGAAGACTATTAGGAAGAATTGCGCAATTCTGGTGCTGAGCTAGGTGTTCAACTGGGTTTGCACAATTTCTGGAGGGAAGGTTAGTTCCCCTCCAGAATTGTGCAATTCCTAGAGGGAGTTGCTCAACCAGCAACTGACACTAAGTCTATAAAGCAACCTGTGAAGGGGGTGAAACAAACTTGCATGCACAGGTTTATAAGACCCTATGAAATAGCTAAAGCTAATGTGCTTGATAGTGCAAGACATGCTGCTAAACATGGTCGGTAGGGAGGCTCCAAAATGAAGTTAAGGAAAAATTTTGGAGGGTGGTTGTAGCTACTACAACAATTACTTAAACCTCTCTCTCAAGCCTTGGTTCACCTTGAAATCAATCCATGTGAACTTCAACATAGAAGGTTTGGACACCTTCATTACAAAATATTACAATCTTTAAATTCAATGGTGAATGACATTACTGAACTAAAACAGGAGCATGAAGGAATTCATAAGGGATGTGCATTAGGAAAAAATGTGAATAAAACTTTGGAAGCAGTACTACAAGACCTAATGAGATCTTGGATCCCATTCACTTTTATGTTTGTGGTGCTATGGCTACAAAATCTCTTGGAGGTCATTTGTACTATGTAACTTACATTGATGACCACTCAAGAAAGACTTGGATATATCTTCCTAATTCCAAGAATGAAGCATTTGATAAATTTCAAGAATTCAAGGTTAAAGTGGAGGATCTTACAGAAATAAAGATAAAAGTTCTAAGATCTGACAATGGAGGGGAATACATATCAAAATAATTTATTGTCTTCTGTAAGGAGGATGTAATTAAGAGGGAGCTGATAGTTCCATACAATCCTGAACAAAATGGAGTAGCAAAAAGAAATAATCATACAATTGAAGAATGTATCAGAGATATGTTACATTGACTAAGACTTACCTCAATTTTTGTGGGGTTAAGCATCCAAAATAACAGCCTATATTCAAAACCAAAGTCCTCATAAGGTACTTGACAACATGACTCCCAAAGAAGCGTTTACCGAAAGAAAACAATGTGTAGATCATCTTCGAATATTTGGTTGTCTTGTCTACATTCACATTCCAAAAGATAAGAGGAATAAATTGGATCCTACAAGCCTGAAGGGTATATTTGTTGGTTATAGTGCCTCATCAAAGGCATATAGAATCTACATCAAGGAAGGTCACCACATTGAAGTTAGTAGAGATATGATTTTTGATGAAAATATTGCCTACAAGAATTCTAAAGATCTCCCTATTGATTCTGATGATGAAGAACTACCTATATTTGAAAAATGTCCAAGGGACAAAAATATTATTGTTGAGAAATCTAGGGCATTAGTAGTTAGGAGATTTCTCTTCTTGATCATTTATTTTGACAGACTTTTACTTCTTGGATTATGATCTTTTCTTTTTAATGTTATTATTGTGTTCTTTTCATCAAGACAATTACCAAATAAACAATAGAAGACAAGAGACATAGTATGTAGGCTTGTCATCCAAGGCCAAAACCTCCCACTCTTTGAGAGAAAAACCTAAACCAAATTATTCTTATAGATATTCAATTGACGAACACCAGGACCATGAAAAATACCCTTGACTCTAGAGTCCTCCCAAGACCAAGTCACAAGCCTCTTCTTCAGCACTGCTTTTCCTCTTCTCATTCTTGACTTCCTTTCTCTTCTTATTCTCGACTTATTCCCTTCTTGATCTTAACTTCCTTTGATTCTTGGTCTGTTCTTGTTGGCTTGTAACCCTACCACAAAAACCCTAGATTATCTTTACTTTCGTTATAGTCTCTTCAAGAGAGAGACCTCTTATACTTTTATGCAACTTCTTCTAGTGAGGCTCTATATCCAAAAATTGATCACTTCAAAGTGACAATATCTCTTTTGACTTCCTCTAGATACCTCCAGATCTGCTACCTTCACATATGTGAAGAAAAACTAACCCAATAACAATGCTTGAATATCTTTGCTATCTTTCCTCTTTGTTGCGCTGATATGGAGGCTTCTTCTGGTGTATATTTCACACTTCTTTCTCGACTTGCTTCACCGAATTCATTGTCTCCAAATGAGGCCGAGTATGGGTATATATACCTGTTTATTCATGATCTTTAATATGACATGATCTCTTGGAGGAAATTCGACTTCATCTTCTAGATACATTCCTTCGTTGTAGGCCAACATGATGAGTGCTAGTGACAAGGTCTTCGAGGATGACTTTACATACACAAGTATGACTCTTTACAATGTGTAACATGTCTTCATTAGATGACTCTTTTAGACTTTTATGACAAGATGAAATTATACCTAAGGGCTCTCAATGGGAACCTCAACTAAACAAATAAAATATCTTTCTCATGAAACCCATGATGCAAGTATTACAATAATTTTATTTTTCTTCTTTACATCTCTTACATAATTATCTCTTACATAAAATCACAATTACACGTCATTATGAAGACCGACCCTAGTTACACTTTTTAACACTCCCTCTTAACTAGGGAGGATTCATAATGGTACTTGGTCATTCTCAATCTAAAGAATTTCTCATAAGAAGAATCAGATTGGTAACCCATTTGTTTAACATCATATCAACTAGCATTGCCACATAACAAGGCCTCGACTTACAAATCTATCTCTCCACAATATCTGAGCTCAATGCCGGCGAGACCAATGATTTATAGACACTTATCCTTATCTCTCTCGGAACATACCCTACCTGGGTTCTCAGGGTGTGTTCAATTAGGATTATTCTTGTCTTAGATTCCTAGTCCTCAAAGAATATCGGTCCTTCACAAATACTCTTATCTTGAATGCCCTATCTCATCCTCAAAGAGTATCAGATGACAAATGATTACCCAATCCTCTCATTCTGTCTTCCCAAGTGAAAACTAGAATGACATGTCTATATCTCCCTCTCAATTAGGGAGGACATATCTATTCCAATAAAGGAATTTACTCATTCCTACACAAGGAATGTACCTAAGATCCCTCTTGGCTTAGGAATTTCCAATTTTATTCCAAGCAAGAAAATTCTATCCAATCTTCGTCTAAAAAATAAGGACCTACATCATCTCCTTAGGTGGAGATGATGGGACAACCAGTTGTTTTAAGAAATCCTTCCTTCGATGTCATGAATTTGTTTTTCAATATGGAGTCTTCATCTTTTAGGACCTCTTCATAGGGCACAGACCATCCATCACTTTCATCCATGAACCAGTCGTGTCATCATTCCTTTTATCAGAAATTGATCCATCAATCTTCATTTGGCATTGCTTCATGTTATGCTACTTTCATTATGCTTTCTTTTCCAGAAGGTTATTGCATCTTTCTACATTGTTCTTCATCGAATACATTCAAATTTATTCCCTTTAGTAGCCCTGCATAATCCCATCCAAATAATAGTTCATAAATAATGAACACTTAAATCATAATTACCTTTGTGATGGTCTTTCATCATGATATCTTCTTGTAGGCATCAACATCCTACATAAATGTTGACACATCTCCTAAAGATATGTATTATCAAGGGTCTCTATCTTTTTCCATACTTCCATCAGAGTCTCTATATCTTTCTGGGAGATATCATAGTCAAATATTCTTGGTGTTTCAGATGTTGACTGCCTTTACCATTGTTACATATTTTCATGATCTCTTCCTTCCTTTCTTCACACATTTCATTCCTAGGAGCTTCAGAGTTCCTTAGTTGTATTCAACCACCTCATATTCCATATGAAATATTATGTTTATTTCAGTTAATAAATATGTGACCCATGCATTCTTGCATCCCTTTTTGAGAGGGGATATTCTTTCTTTGATCATGCTTCTTAAGAGAGAGCAGTAATCCATGTTGTCCGCAATCATATGACATGACTCCCATGATATCAAATGCGAGCATACATACCTCATCATTCCTTTGGGTCATCCAAACTTCCAGCAACAACTTCCTTTGATTGAAGGAACTTCATCCCTTGATCTGCTTCACCGTTATGTCATCATATCATCATCCCTCAAATTCCACAAATTTGGAATTCAACACTTTCTTTCCCTCATGATCGGTGAACCTTACAATGAAGATTCCATCAGAGAATCTGGAGGATCTTTCATATCCTATCCTGTAGATTTTATCTTATTTACCAATGTATGATGAGCCTTGTCCTAGATGACTTCTTCCTTTTTCCATAAGTATCATTTGTGCTTTCATTTAGGTTTCCAAGAGATATATCCTATATAGTTGATTGTCATAGATTTTGTTTTATACATCCTTCATGTTACTTATGTCACGGGCTCTTCTAATGCTTCTACCATGATGTCATTCTCTAATATGATGCATCCTATCTTATTTACAGTGCTTCCTATATATAATTTACACAATTGAAGTGTACCTTTCAGTGAAGGAGATTATCTCAATCATATTATAGATCTTTCACTTCCTCCTTCTTAGGCTTCTTTGTCTCAGGTTATTCCACTTCTTCGGTAATATGGGCTTCTTTCTTATTCCTCTTGTTATTGTCCCTTTTAAGCTTAAGACAATCTCTTCTATAGTTCCCATATTCTTGACATCCATAGCATTGCACTTTAGCCATGTTCTTCTTTTTCTTTTGACCAAATTTTCCAAGCTTTCCTTTTCTTCTTTTCATAGCAGCATATGCTTGATTCTGCTCATTTGTTCCTACATCAAAATTTGCCTTTAGTCTAGTTTCTTTGATCTTACATAATGACCATAGATCTTGCAAAGGAGGGGATTCTTTTTTCCCATATATGCTCGAAGTGAATTTTCCCCATTCCTCCAATAGAGCATTCAATACTACAGTGGTCATTTCTTTATGAGACATAATTTCTCCTAGATCTTGAAGTTGATCTCGTATTTCTGAAATCCTCATAAAATATGATGCCATTCCTTCTTCCCTTGAGATCTTTAATTTGCAGAGTTCTTGGCTTAGATAGATTACTACTCCAACAGTAATGACGGAAAATAACTCTACCAATTTTTCAGATATTGCTTTTGTAGTGTCTAATTTTGATACATATGGGATGAGAGAGTCTTTGATGGATTCTATGAGAATCCTTTGTGTCCTCACTTCTCCCTTCATGAATCTAGAATGTGCTTGAGTATATTCTTTAGGAGGTTGGGTTATTGACCCTTTGATGTGGTTCATGACTTCATTCTCAATGAGGTTCAGGTCCGTTATTTTCTTCCATGAAAGGAATTTTGAAGCCCCAACCAGTTTGTTTCTTTTCTTGTAAAAAGACATTTTAATAGTATCAGATGAAGTCATAAACTTACTTGAGTAGTTTTTGCTTGTTTCCTCCTTAATCTTGATGTTGATGGAATATTACTCCTTGAAATATTGAGAGAGTGCTTGCTTTACGATCCTTCTTGAATGTTCTAGTCTACCTTAGTCCTTGAAGACTTCCTTAGATAATGATCTTGGAAATGCTTCTTTGGTTTTGGTTTTTCTTCTTGCTTCCTTCTTGAAGATGATTTCAAGACTCTTGATAGAGTATATTTATTAGATCTAAGGTTTTAGTATGATGAATATCTTGATCTCTTGCTTAGTTTCCTTTTATTTTCTTTGATCTTTCTTTGAAACTTGATTCTCGTGTGTCTTTTTTATTAGATGCCCCTTCTTGAATTCAACACCTAAGTTCTGAAACCATGTTGAGAAATCGAGGGTATCAGTAGTTAGGAGATTTCTGTTCTTGATAATTTTTTGTGATCAACTTTTACTTCTTGGATTATGATCTTCTCTTCTTAATTTTATTATCGTGTTCTTTTCATCAAGACAATTACCAAATAAATAATAGAAGACAAGAGACACAGTATGTAGGTTTGTCATCCAGGGCCAAAACATCTCACTCTTTGAGAGGAAAACCCAAACAAAATTCTTCTTATAGATCTTCAATTGACGAACACCAAGACCATGACAAAGACCCTTAACTCTAGATTCCTCCCAAGACTAAGTCACTAGCCTCTTCTTTAACTTTTTTTTTCCTCTTCTCGTTCTAAACTTCCTTTCGCTTCTTATTCTCAACTTCTTCCCTTCTTGATCTTGGATTTCTTTGATTCTCAGTCTCTTCTTGTAGGCTTGGAAGCCTACCATAGAAACCCTAGGTTATATTCTCTTCCTTTATAGTCTCTTCGAGAGAGACATTTTCTACTTTTACTCGACTTCTTCTAGCGAGGCTCTATACCCAAACAATGATCTCTTCAAAGTGACATCAACTATTTCGGCTTCCTCTTGATACCTTCAGATCTGCTACCTTCGCATGTGTGATGACAGACTAACCCAAAAGCAATGCTTGACTATCTTCGTTATCTTTCCTCTTTGCTGCACTGATATGGAGGCTTCTTCTGGTGTATATTTCTCACTTCTTTCTTGATTTGCTTCACTGAATTCATTGTCTCTAAATGAGGTTGAGTATGGGTATATATACTAGTTTGTTCATGACATTTATTACGACATGATCTCTTGGAGGAAAGTCGACTTCATCTTCTAGATACATTCCTTTGTTGTAGGTTGACATGATGAAGGTTAGTGAGAAGGTTTTGAAGGATGAATTTACATAGACAAGTATGACTCTTTACAATGTGTAACATGTCTTCATTAAATGACTCTTTTAGACTTTTATGACTAGATGATAATATACGTAAGGGCTCTCAATGGGAGCCTCAACTAAACAAATAAAATCTCTTGTTCATGAAACCCGTGATGCAAGTATTACAATAATTTTAATTTTGTTATTTACATCTGTTATATAAAATCACAGTTACATGTCATTATGAAGACCGAACCTAGTTACACTTTTCAACAATTATACCTAATTATGGAGAAGAAGTTCCCAGTGAACCTATGTAGCAAGTCATAATCCTTGAAACTCATAAATGACCCACTTGGTTAACATCAATCTTTCATGAAGCAGAAGGACATGATGCAATTAAAGGAACATTCAGGGAAAGTAAGAAGCATAAGAGATATTCATATATGTAGCCTACATAACAATTTTTTTTGAAGTAGAACCATCCTCTTCTAAAGAAGTTGTCGAACATAAAGAATGGAAATATGCTATGAAAGAATAATATCAATCTATAATGAAAAATGGAGTTTGGGAAATTTTTCCTAAGCAGAATGACAAATACGTTGCAACTTCCAAACGGCTCTACAAGATTAAGCATGCGTCAAATGGAAGCATTTACAAGTATAAAGAAATTTTTGTGGTAGGGGTTTCTCTAAAAAAGAAGGCATTAACTATGAAGAGAAATTTTCTCCTACAACAAGATACACAACAATAAGATCATTAATCTCTTTGGTAGCAACTATGGGATGGAACATCCATCAAATGGATGTTAAGACAACTTTCCTAAATAACACCATTGATGAAGTATATATTGAGCAACCCTTGGGTGTACATAATAAAAAAAAATCATGTCTACACGCTGAAGAAGGCACTTTATGGCCTTAAACAAGCCCCAAGGGCTTGGTATGCTAGGATGGATACATATCTACTAAGGATTGCCTTTTGAAGGAGTTTTGCATATCCAAATCTTTATATCAAAGTAGTGAAGGATACACCAATGGTCATTCTTCTATATGTGGATGACCTACTCATAACAGGCGTGTAAAGTCATATTCAAGAATGCAAGAAACAATTGGCAGCAAAATTCAATATGAAAAATCTGGGGCTTCAGAATTATTACTTGGGGTTGGAAGTTTGGCAGAAAGTGGGCGAATATGTATCTACATAAAGGAAATTATGTAATTAAGATGCTACAAAATTTTGGCATGATGGATTGCAAACTGGTCACAACTCCCATGATCACTAATTTGAAGAGGTTAAGAAGTTCAAAATCAAGTCATGTGGATCCTACAAGTTATAGACAACTAGTTGGCTCTCTGGTGTATCTTTTGAAGACACGTCCATATATATTTTTTGCAGTGAATATTCTTAGTTAGTTTTAGATGGAGCCTAGACATGACCATTGTATCGCATCCAAACATATATTGAGATATTTGTGAAGGACAAGAGACTATTGCCTGAAGTATGATGGAAAGAAAAATATGCAACTAATGGGATATACAAATTTAGATTGGGGAGGGAGTGACACATATGGAAGAAGCACTGTTAGAGGATGTTTTAGCTTGGGATCTTATATGATCTCATGGATGAGTATAAAGAAAGAATAAATTGCATCAAGTAGTGTTGAAGTTGAATATATTGTAGCATGTGAATTTGGTAAGGAAGTTGTTTGGTTAAGGAAGTTGTTGTCTGATTTATTTTAAGGACCGTTGGACCCTAAAATTATAAATTATGACAACACAAGTTGCATAAGGTTGTATGAAGACCCCATATTCCATGAAAAAATAAAGAATATAAATAACGAGTATCATTACATATGAAAGTTGGCGAAAGATGGGGTGGTACAACTATAGTATATCTCCATCGATGAATAGGTAGCTAATATTTTGACAAACTATCTTCCTAATAAGAAGCTTGTGTATTTAAGAAGAGAGATTGGATTGGTTGATATCACATCCCTAGTTGATAGAGAGAGAGATAAACACATCATTCTTATCTTCAAATTATGAAGAAAGAATGGAGGATTGGGTAAGCATATGAATACCAATACTCTTTGAGGATGAGGTAGGGCATCCAATAGGTAAGAGTAGTTGAAGAGGATATTCCTTAATGATGTGTAAATCCAAGAATAGAATGGTCCTAAAAGGACATGCATTGTGAAAATCGGGATGGGGTATGTGCCTTGAGAGACAATGATGAGGGTGTCTATAAATCATTGTCTCTCTAGCATTGTGCTCTAATCAAGTGGAGAGATAGAGTTGTTAGTCAAGGCCTTGCTATATTACAATGTTGGTTGATATGATGAGATAAGCTAAAAATATAGCTAATGAGATGGCTTACCATTCCAACTCTTCTTATGATAATTCTTCTATATATTATGAATATTTCCCTAGTTAAGAGGGAGTGTTGAAATTTGTAACTAGGTTTGGTCTTCATAATATCTTATATATTCTTGATTTTATGTATTTGATGTAAAAGAGAAGAAAAAGTATTATTGCTATGTTATAGCATGGATTTCATGCTCAAGGTCAATTTATTTTTATGTTAAAGCACCCATTGTGTGCTTCTAGGGTTTTTCATAGAGTCAAGGAGTCAAAAGAGTCAATTTTATATGTAATAGTCCCCATTAGACATCTTGTCACAAGTAAAAAGAATTAATTTTGAGTCAAAAGTGTCAAATTACCTCTCCAATACCAAGTTGACCTGGCAATGAAGAAGTCAGCCTAATTAGGGTTATTTGTCTTCCTTGGAGGCCTATATATAAGAGACCATTTGACCTCATTTGGAGACTCATTCACTCATTAAATCAAGAAAGCAATAACAAGAAGGAAGAATGCAAGTGAAGGTTTAGAAGGATGAAGGAAAGGAATTTTTATTTTATTTTTTCTCTCTCTATCTCTCACATGTATGAAGAAAGCTAGGCTTTTACAACTACAAGGATGAAATTTTTGAACTACAAGAGAAGAGATGAAATCTGAAGCAAAGAAGTCAAGTTGATCACCTACAAGCCTTTTAACAAGAAGCAACCCAAGTGAAGGAAGAAGGAAGCCTAAAAGAGCCCAAAATCACTCACACGTGTAAAATTGCAACGAATTGTAGGAGGGACGAAGTTGTAGGACTGCAGTGAAGGATGTGATTTGTTGTTGGGGGCTGAAGTTTGTTTCTAGGGGTTGAAATTAAGTAGTTGGAAGAGATTTGACTTGGTTTTCTTGGTGAAGAGAATCACATATTCAAGAAGGTTGACTTGGTCTTGGAAGGATCTTTGTCTTAACTCAAATGGTCTTGGAATTCGTCATTTGAAGATTCCATAAGAAGAGAAGAGATTTTTGTGGGTTTTCCTCTCTAGGAGATGTTTTGGCCCTAGCTAGTAGCCTACATCTTGTGTCCATTTGTTATATTGATATTCATGTTTTGGTAGTTGTTTGATGATAAGAATATTATAATAATAAGAGAAGAAGAAGCTAATCATAAAGAAAAGTAAAAGAATATCACAAGCAGTTATCAAGTTAAAGAGAAATCACTCCAATCTAATCCGTATTGATTTCTCAACATGGTATTGGAGCTAAGGTTGACAAAGGGCATAATGAAGATCACTAAATCCTTGAATAAGTCATTGAATTTCTTTTTGAAGTAGTTCTCTATGATGACAAAACATCTCAAGCAAGGCATCGAATCATTTGTGGATCTCTTATTGTCTATCAAGATCTATCTGACCAAGACTTTCACAACAAAGGGTCTGAATAAAGGACTATTATCAGCACTTACAGTTACTTTTGAAGATGACAACATATGGTTAATTGAAAATGGGGATTCTAGACATATGATAGGTGAACATGGACAACTAAAGACCCTATCAAAAGGAATATCTTCTCACTTAGTCGAACTTGAAGATAGAAAAAGTTATGCAATAAGAGGAGTAGGATCAACCACATTGTAACTGGAATATGGAGGAAACATACATCTCAACAACATCCTATATGTCCAAAGTTTGAAGAAAAATTACTTTATATTTATTGTCTTAAATATAAAGGAGATAAAATTGTTTTTGTTGATGGAAAAGCTATGGTATGGGGTAAGGGATCTAGCATTGATAATGAAAAATAATTGGGATTCATGAGGGAAGGCTTTATAGATTACTTACACCTCTCTCTCAGGCCTTGGTTCACCTTGAAATAGATCCCTGCGAACTTTGGCATAGAAGGTTTGGACACCTATATTACAAAATATTTCCATTTTTAAACTCAACCATGAATTGCATCCCTTAACTAAAAGAGGAGCATGAAGGAATTTGTAAGGGATGTGCATTAGGAAAATATGTGAAGAAACCTTTTAGAGGAAATACTACAAGATCTAAGGAAATATTGGGTCTCATTCACTCTGATGTTTGTTTTCCTATGGCTACAAAATATGGAGGTCATCTGTACTATGTAACTGATCCAGGTGGATATTGGTGGCCACCTGCCAAGTCCACTTGGACCCCCACCGTTGTTTCTCTCAGCTTTTCAGTTTCCTTAGTTGTAGCACAATTTACTATTTTTAGCAGTTTTTCGGGTCCTGAACTTCTGGAGCCGTTTTGAGGCCCTAAATGACGTTTTTGGGGAAAACTGGGAGCAACATGGGTCTATGGACTGATGTTTCTCTTCCCAAAGTTTTAGTTCTCGGATAGATCTTTCTAACGAGATATTGTGTGCATCAAACAGAGATCATATGTCAAAGTTACGACACTGGGAAGTTGGTGTACCAATTTACCCAAATGGGGCCCATAGTTTGGCGTTTCATCTTCTAGGATTAGGTTTTTGGATGTTTAGGGTTTTCTGTTGTTTCTCAACAATAAATAGGCCTTCAAGCCTCATTGTAACACAATTCAGAAACATGTAACTGCCACATCTCTTCTTAGAGATAAGCTACCATCGCCCTAGCTGGTTTATTTCCATTTTTGTTTGTAAGCATATTTCAGTATTTTACATTAATGAAATGAAGTATTATTTCTGCTACATCTCTGTGTTTATGATTATCTTTGTAATTTTTTGCGTTCCTGTGTTTATGATTATCATTGATTACCACTCAAGAAAGACTTGGATTTATCTTCTTAAGTCCAAGGATGAAGTATTTGATAAATCTCAAGAATTCAAGGCTGAAGTGAAGAATCTTACGAAAAGAAAGATAAAAGTACTAATATTTGACAATGGAGCATAATACACATCAAAAAAGTTCATTTCTTTTTGTAAGGAGGATGAAATTAGGAGGGAGTTGATAGTTCCATACAATCCTGAAAAAAATGTAGTGGAAAGAAATAATCGTACAATTGAAGAATGCATTAGAGCTATGTTACATAATCAAGAATTTCCTCAATTTATGTGGGGGTGAAGCATCCAAAATAGCAGTCTCTATTCAAAACCAAAGTCATCATAACATACTTTGACAACATGACTTCTGAAGAAGCATTAATCGAAAGAAAACCATGTGTAGATCACCTTCGAATATTTGGTTGTCTTGTCTACATTCACATTCCAAAAGATAAGAGGAAGAAATTGGATCCTACAAGCATGAAGGGAATATTTGTTGGTTATAGTTCCTCATCAAAGGCATATAGAATCTACATTAGGGAAGGTCATCGAATTGAAGTAAGTAGAGAAGTGATTTTTTATGAAAACATTGCTTATAAGAAGTATAAAGATCACCCTATTGATTATGATGATGAAGAACAAACTATATTTGAAGAATGTCCAAGGGAAGAAGAAGATACTATACCTAATTATGAAGAAGGAGGTCCTAGTGAACTTATGCTACAAGTCATAATATCTAAAGCTCGTAAGACACCCACTTGGTTAACATCAACCCTTCAAGAAGCAGGACATGTTGCAGCTAAAGGAACATTCATGGAAAGTAAAAATCCCAAGAGATATTCAGATATGCAGCCTACATAACAAAATTGATTGAAGTAGAACCATCCTCTTTTGAAGAATCTATCAAACATCAAGAATGGAAAGATGCTATGAAAGAGGAATATCAATCTATAATGAAAAATGGAGTTTGGGAAATCATTCCTAGGTTGAATGACAAATATGTTGTAACTTCCAAATGGCTCTACAAGATTAAGCATGCAACAGATGGAAGCATTGGCAAGTACAAAGCAATGTTTGTGGCTCTGGGTTTCTCTTAATAATAAGGCTTTAACTATGAAGATACATTTTCTCCTACAACAAGATACACAACAATAAGATCATTAATCTATTTGGAAACAATTATGGGATGGAACATCCATCAATTGGATGTCAAGACAACTTTCCTGAATAACATCATTGATGAAGAAGTATATATTGAGAAACCCTTGGGATTTGAAGTACATAATAAAGAAACTCATGTTTTTAGGCTTAAGAAGGCCCTTTATGGCCTTAAACAAGTCCCAAGGGCTTGGTATGCTAGGATGGATACATATCTATTAAGGATTGGTTTCTCAAGGAATTGTGCAGATCCAAATCTTTATATCAAAGTAGTGAAGGTGAACTAGTGATCATTCTTCTATATGTGGATGAACTACTCATAACATGTGTGGAAAGTCATATTCAAGAATGCAAGAAATAATTGCTAGTACCATTCAATATGAAGGACCTAGGGATTATGCATTATTACTTGGGGTTGGAGGTTTGGCAGAAACTGAGCAAAATATATCCAGGTCAAGGTAATTGTGTAATTAAGATGCTACAAAGGTTTGGCATTATGGATAGAAAACCGTTGAAAATTCCCATGATCACCAATTTGAAGAGGTTAAGAATTTCAAAATCAAGCCCTGTGGATCCTACAAGTTATAGAAAATGGATTGGTTCTCTGATGTATCTTGTGAACACACACCCATATATTTGTTTTGTAGTGAACATTCCCAATGAGTTTCAAATGGAGCATAGTCCTTACCAATGGATAGCAACCAAACATATATTGATATATTCATGAGGGACAATACATTACTTCCTGAAGTATGATGGAAAGAACAATATCCAACTAATTGGATATACATATTCAAATTGGGGAGGCAGTGAGATAGATGGAGGAGCATTGTTGGAGGATGTGTTAGCTTTTCATCCTATATGATCTCATGGATGAATAAAAAGAAAGAATCAATTGCATTAATTTGTGCTAAAGTTGAATATATTGCAGCATGTGAAGTTGGTAGAGAAGCTATTTAGTTAAGGAAGCTAGTGTCTAATTTATTTAAAGGACAACTAGACCCTACAATTATACATTGTGACAACACAAGTGTCATAAGGTTGTATTAAGACCCCATATTCTATGAAAAAGCAAAGCATATAAACAACAAGTATCATTTCATATGAAAATTGGTGAAATATGGGGTGGTACAACTACAATATATCTCCACCGATGAGCAAATAGTTGATATTTTGACAAAATATTTTCCTAATAATAAGCTTGTGTATTTTGGAAACAGTCTTGGATTGGTTGACATATCCCCCCTAATTGAGAGGGAGATATAGACACATCATGATTGTCTTCACATTATGCAGAAATAATGGTGGATTAGGTAAGGATATGAATACTGATACTCTTTGAGGATGAGGTAGGGTATCCAATAGGTAAGAGTAGTCGAAGAGGAGATTTCTTGAGGAAGTGTAAATCCAAGAAAGGAATGGTCATGCTCAGCTTTTTAGTTTGTTCAAAATTTATGTTTTCTGCTATCTAGAGAGGATTCAAATGGTTGTTTGCCCTCTTTAGCTCCTTCTCTATCATCCCTGATCATCCATCTCAGATTAAGGCTTCAGCGCTCACTCCTACCTTGCCCCAAAGATCCCCCTGCAAAAACTGTGCTCAATCCCCGCACCCTGAATTGCACTCCCTCCAATTGCCACCAAAAAACCCAAAAATCTTTAAATCAACCCGTCTTATCAATTTACTAGCCTAATATCTTTGATCCTAATTGGTCACCTTATCATATTGAAAGATCTACCGAATCTGACCCGAGAGAGCCTTCTCATACCTCGTAGGGCTAGCTACGAGGTGAAATGGTTTGATGTAGCCTTGAGAGTTTGTCTATCTCAGCCTAGGTGAATTCCAAGCGCTAACAGGTTTCATGCTCAAGGTCAATTTATTTTTAGGTCAAAGCACCCATTGTATGCTTCTAGGGTTTGTCATAGAGTCAAGGAGTCAAAAGAATTATTGTCATATTTAATAGTCCCCCTTGGAATTCTTGTAACAAGTCAAAAGAATTATTTTTGAGTCAAAAGAGTCAAATTACCTCTCTGATACCAAGTCAAATTTGCAGTGAAGAAGTCAGCCTAATTAGGGTTATTCGTCCTTCTTAAAAGCCTATATATAAGGGACCATTCAACCTCGTTTGGAGACACATTCACTCATTCAATCAAGAAAGCAAGAACAAGAAGCAAGAAGGCAACATAAGGTCTAGAAGGAATAAGGAAAGATTTTTTTATTTTTTATTTTTTCTCTCTCTATCTCTTAGACATGTGAAGAAAACTAGGATTTTTGCAGCTACAAGGATGAAATTTCTGAATCGTAAGAGAAGAGATGAAATATGAAGTAAAGAAGTCAAGTTGATCACCTACGATCCTTTAAACAAGAATCAGCCCAAGTGAAGGAAGAACGGAGCCTGAAAGAGCCGAAAATTACTCACACATTGGAAATTGTAGCAAATTACAGGAGGGTTGAAGTTGCAAATTGCAGCGAAGGATGAAGTTTGTTGTTGGTGGTCGAAATTGAGCTGTTGGAAGAGATTTGACTTGGTTTGACTTGGTGAAGAGAAGCACATCCTCAAGAAGGTTAACTTGGTCTTGGAAGGATCTTGGTCTTAAGTCTAAGGGTCTTGGAATTTGTCATTTGAATATTCTATAAGACGAGAAGATATTTTTTTGGGTTTTCTTCTCTAGGAGAGGTTTTGGCCCTAGCTAACACCCTACATCTTGTGTCCATTTGTTCTATTGATCTTCATGTTTTGGTAGTTGTTTGATGATAATAATACTATAATAATAATAGAAGAAGAATTTAATCACAAATAAAACTAAAAGAATACCACAAGAACTTATCAAGTTAAAGATAAATCACTCTAATCTAAGCCCTATTTATTTCTCAACACAAAGAAGAACCACATTTCAATATTTTCGATGCAAAACACTGGTACTTTGTTCATGGAGGAAGCGACTGAGGTGACAATGCAACTGGTATATTTTCACTAAATGCTATGTAACAGATGATTGGTGCATGTCCCTGAATATGTTGATCTAATGTCGATTAATCCCTAATTGAATATTTTGCGTACACTTTGAGAACCTTCGTTTTGGATAAGTACTCAACTTGTCAGATAATGAGTTGTTTTTGAAGGCCGATGAGTTCAGGGTACCTTGTAGTTCTAATCTTTGTATTTGGATATGAATGCTATGTAAATAATCAAAAGCATTTGCAACTTCTATATGAGCCTTCTTTCCTTCCCAAATCCATTGGAATTATTCTTGTATAGAATTTGTTTCTTTCTTCTTTTTTTGTATAATTTGATTTTCCAAAGTTGATAATGCTTGTGGTGTTGAAGAACGTAATTAGGTTTGGTATTCATAATTGTATTTGAGTCACAATGAAATGTACTTATGAAAATTTATTATTATTATTATGATGAATTATTAAAGCATGGGTTTCATGCTTGGGTCATCATGTTTTAGATCAAAGTCCCCATTGAGGACTTCTGGGATTTATACTGAGCCATTAGAGCCATTGTACATTTAATAAGACCCTTCTTGGGCTTTTGAATCATGTAAATTTTTTTTTTTTTAGTCAAAAATGAATTTTGTCACCTCCACACCAGGTTGGTCCTTACCAGTTCAAGTCAGCCTCCAAGAAGGGAATATGAATTCCTGAAAAGGGTATATATAAGAGAAATTCAATTAATTTTAGAGACCACCACTTACACAAGTTTGATCTCCAAGAAGAAGTAGTGAAAAAGTGCGAAGTTGTAGAAGAAGACAAGGCATTGCAAGATCATAGGTTTTTGGGTCATCTTTCTCTCACACATGTGGAATTTTCTGGGCTACTGCAACTAGATCGAAGTACTACATCAAGGCCAAAATTTTGATGATGCTTCTAATTCAAAGTGCTACTTCAAGGTCGAAGTGTTGCTTCTAGGTGGAAGTGTTGCTTCTAAGTCGAAAAGTTGCTTCTAGGTCGATGTGTTGCATAAAAGTCAAAGTTATTGGGTTGAAGTTGTTGCATCAAGATCAAAGTTGCTAGGTCAAAATTTGTGTTGCATTGAAGTGTTGTTGTTGCTGCTGCTATTTTAGGTCGAAGATAATGTTGGAAGGTTGTCATTTTCAGAAGAAGGAAAGGGATGACATGGTGATTAGAGGAAGTTCGTGTCTAGGTCAAGAAGTCTTAGATTGCCTTGTTAAACTATTGAAGGAAGAGTTGTTGAATGGGTTTTACCCTAGAGTGGGGTTTTTCCCTGGTTGTCTCCCTATATCTAGTGTCCCTAATATTTATATGGTTTTGATAATTTCTTGATGAACTAAAGAAGAACAAAAAATATAATAAGCAAATAAGTATTTCACAAGTAATTATCAAGTATAAAAAAATATTTTTGCCTTTTTGATTTTCTGATTTTCTAACATGGTATTAGAGCTAAGGTGAAGAACGAAAAAGGTAGTTTGAGGATCTATTGAAAGGAGTCTAAGAAACCTCAAAAAGTTTAGCAAGGGATCATATAAGGAGATCTTATAAGGAAAGAAGCTTACTACCTTCAAGGGAAATGTCTAACAAAATAAAGGGAGAGAACAAATTAGAAGGAGCATCAAATTACAGGTCATGGAAGAAAATAATTGATCTCATTCTTGAAAAGAACAAAGTTCTGGATTTGGTCACAAGAAAAGTGAAGAAACGTACTGAAGGATCTAGTGATGAAAATAAAGTGAAGTTTAGAGAGTCAGAAATATTGGCTATGACACTAATGGTAGAAGGTATAAAGGAAAATCTTGTCCCATACATTTCCAACATAGACTCTACTCAAGATATGTATGAAGCCTTATCAAAATTGTTCACTATCAAGAACATTGGTCAAGTAGCAAGTCTTAAGAATGAACTAAGGACCAAAAAAATGACAAAATATGACACTGTAGCTTCCTTATTTGTAAGGATAGCTAGAATTAGAGATGGCCTTCAATGCATAGATGAAATTGTACAAAAGAAATAGTTAGTGATTACTGCATTATTGGGATTGCCACCTACTTGGAGTGCTTTTACTTCAAGAATCAACAACTGAAAAGAAACTCCTTCATTCAAAGAATTATGGAATGCCTACAACCAAGAAGAAATGAGAATCTCATTAGTAACCAACAATGAAGAAGATAAAGCTTGAAATTCCTACTTCGCTCATCACAAGAAAGGAAACTTCAAGATGTCAAAAGGGCCAAGAAGGAAAGTAGACATGTCCAAAATAGAATGCTACGAATGTCATAAAATGGGTCACTATAAAAGTGGTTGTCCTGGCAATCCGAAGAATAAGAAAAGGAAAAGGTACCAAGCTAATGTTATTGAAGAAGGATCTCCAAAAAAGAATAAACCCGAAGAATCAAATATAAGGGATTTACAATACCAATTCCTCTGCTATAAGCTTTAGTTATTTCATTTTTTATTTAAAGTATTTGTGTAGATTTTAACCCCGTAAAAAAATTACCTGCATATGAATTCTAAAAACAGAAAATAAACAATAGCAAGAGCATAAAACATAAAATAGATATACACAGAGATTTTGCCTTGGATCCCAAAACCAGGACTACCAGATTGATTTTTCATTATATTCTTTTCAATGTTACAATACACATATATACATGTCGAAGCATCCATAAACCCTAATACATTAAACCTGGATTAGAACATAATTGTATTTCCCTTGATCGGATCTATAAAATACCATGTACAGAAAACCATCATGCCCAAAACCATGTGCAAAATCCATGCATAAAACCATAGGTAGGTCTGCCCACGTAATATAGGGTCCAAAAGAAATTTCCTGAGGCGCTGCCCTAGACCTCGTGTAGGGGGGCGGTACACATGGGGTAGTCGTGGAAAGAATATAACACACACCCAACAATTTGTAGGTTTAACATATTTTGGAAAAACATTTTTGAATGGTTTTTATAAGGTTATAAGTATCCCGTGAGTTTGCAGGGAGCCCTCACCAAGTTCCAAAGATAAGTATCTTATTCCATGTATTACCTCTTCATTGTTGGTTTACCTTACTTATCTGATTTTATTTGTATTAAGAGCTAATCACATTTATATTCATATTTTCCTTGTTTAGGAAAGGCTTGCTGAGTAATCAAGGATTATGGAAGAATGCCTCACAAGACAAAGCATTGGAATTACAAGGTTTGTTAAGAAACAAAAGGTATGCCTTAGATTATAAGTTTTTCTCTCATCATGATAAAGGCATATTCATTCTTGATAAAATATTCTACATTACTAACATTATTGTGTCTAGCTCTCTTGAATCATAAAATTCTTGATTGGTGAGTCATCACTAAAAAGGTTCCTTGTAAAACCCTAATTTAAGGGTATGTTCGATGATATGTGTGAAACCATAGCCTACTTAGGGTTATTGATGAAGTCTAAAGAAAATGTTTTATGCTTTCATGATGTCATGTTTTGGGTTTTGGTATGGTTATGAAAACCCTAACTTGTTAGGGTTGAATGGTGATGTATGAAATCCCAAATCTTTGAAGTATTGATAAATTAGGGTTTGTTGTTGAAAACCTAGATCTTTAAGGTTTGGTAGGGTTTATGAGAAAGATCCTTATTTCAGACAATGTCATAGGAATGAAACCCTAGGTATATGTTTGTCCATCTAATCAAATATGTTAGATGTCTGAATGTGTTTGTGTCATTGGGTTTGACTAACATATGTTTTTATGATATGCTTGTGCATGATGATGGAATCCTAGATACATCTGTTGACCTAATTGTTGATGGCCATAAGTCCTAGGGTTTGGAACTAAACCTTGGTAAAAGTTTGATACTTTAGGATGATAGCATTTGTGAATTCTATGGTTTTGTAACTAATTCTTAGTAGAATTTCAATTCTATAATATATGATGACTGTGTGATAGTCTGAGATTTAAGAAAGATTGTTGAAATCTGAAATTGAGCTGTGATTGGTTTTGATTGTTGAAACTTAATGCCTCATGTATGAAATCTAGGATCTTTGATCTAGATGGAAATTGGTGGCCATCCACCTATTCCACCTAGACCCCCTAGTCAATTTCAACTGTTTCCTTGTTCATTTTAGCATTGACTATTTTTAGCAGTTTATCGGGTCCTAAATTTCCAGAGTAGTTTTGACCCCCTAAATGACCTTTTTTGAGGGTCTACGGCAAGCCCATAGTCATGGGTAGGGGCCTATGGCGAAATCTATAGTGCTTAGAGAGACCTTTCCAACAAGGTATCATATGCACTAAACATAGATAATATGATCAAGTTACGACCCCAGGAAGTTCACTGCCCAACTAATTCCAACAAGGCCCACAAACTCATGGTGTTACATCTCTTGGGGTTAGGGTTTTGGTTGTTTATGGTTTTCTCATGTTTTCCAATAATAAATAGGCCCTTAAGCCTCATTGTAACATAGTTTAGAGGCATGTAGCCGCCACATATCTTCTCAGAGATAAGCTATCATCGCCCTAGCTATCTTATTTCCATTTTTGTTTGTAAGCATAGTTCAATATTTTCTATTAATGAAATGAAGTGCTTTCCTGATGCATCTCTGTGTTTATGATTATATCTGTAAGTTGTTTCATTCTTGTTTAAGTTTGGATCAGTGGTATCAGAGCAGTCTTCTCTTTCTCTATTTTTCTTTGCATGTCCCCAACAAGGTTAGGGTATAAGGAGTTAGGGCTTGATCTGGTTGAACCATTGCAATATCAACCTCCCAAAACCCAACAACCTCCCATGGTGGAAGAAAAGAAAGATGAGGGGGTAGGAGATCCTTTCAAAATGTTGCTCAAGGAATCGCCTGAGTGACAAAGGGACACGATGATGGATAAATTTGCCCAAATCCTTCGACGGATACCCACAAGCGATGCATCTTCATCCAACAGCTACTCTAGAGGCACCACTCCTTTTAAGGTACAAGTTAACTTTGATATTCCCATATTCGAAGGCCTGATAGATGTAGATGCTGTAGATAAATGGTTAAACCTATTGGAAGGATATTTTTCAGTTCATGACTTTTCCAATCGGGAAAATATTACTTTTTCACTTCTTAAAGTCACCCCACATGTTAAGGATTGGTGGGAAACCTACCGTGAACAAAAGGATGAGAGTGAACCCTCATTGTTTTCAGCTGCACCCACTTGGAATTCTTTCCGAGATGCCATCTAGAAACAATATTACCCTGTCGAGAGCTATGAAGACAAATACATAAAGTGGAATGTTCACAAATACTTTCCATACCCTTTGCATGAAGTTGGGTATCAAGGATACTGAATGGAATTTAGTGCTCAAGTACTGCAGCTGTCTACACAAATACATCTAGGATGATATGGAGTTCCTAGACATTTCCTCACTTAGCACGGTGTATCGGTACGATGTCAAGATTGAGTAGAAGTTTAAACAAAAGAAGAAGGACTTTGGATATGCGAATCCAAAGCAAGGAAATGGCACCCCTAAACCATAGAACAAAGGACCAAGCCAAGGTGACGGTACCTAGGACAAGCCGCTGAAGCCACAAGCAAAGAAAAACACCCCGAAGATGAAGAAGGACATGGGAAAATGGTGTGAGTTCCATAAGAGATCCACTCACAATACAAGTGAGTGTTGTAGAAATTTTGAATAATTTAACACATATTCAATGGAGATTATCCTGATCATGTACTATTGCGGAAAACATACACAATACATAAGCTCCTCTACGTTGATCATCAATATAGCAGCATCAATAACAATAAAACATCAAGAGCATTCACACATTAACACAGTATGTATCCCGGGGAAAGCATCTCGCTAAAAACCCCAACTATCTGTATATTAATGATTGAGTCATGTAACATTACAAAGTACAATGCTTATCACAAGCAATCCAGTACCAGCTCCACCTGTTACACAAAATACAGCTCAGATCTGAATCAATCACTGGCTCAAATCTCTTCTGCTGCTTGCCTGCCTCCGCTGCTCAATACTGCAAGAGAATATTGATGAATGAATTGAAGCAAAACTCGTATTTCCTTGGTTGAACCATGCAATCCTCATTGGCATTACTCAATCCCATTGATTGTGCAAATCATCATGCACAGCTATAGTCACAACTGATAGCAATCTGATCCTCTAACACCTGTCCCTGCTGAACTGAACATGCAACTGAGTTAACTGATGTATTCTATAGTTGCATTATGAGTTAATAACTTGTGAATTAATTAATAACTAATTCACCCAACTCATCTCTAGTCTATTTGCCAGTTAGACTTAAATACAACCAGTTTAACAAAGCTAAACTGAACACAACTCCATCAACTGCACCTCCAGTCCACTAAACTCAACTCACTTGAGTTCTAACTGAAGTCCTGCATGCAAATATTAGTCATTCCCATAGGTAACCACGTATTTCCTTCTGGGATCTGCATGTACCACATCCGTAGCTCATCCTGAAGTGCTCCAAGAGAATAAGACAAAGTTTATAGTCTAAATATTATTATGAGCTAATATATTTGACTGTTCTATATTTAGACTGAGCAGTCACTCCGCTGTGGTCTAAAAATAGAAGTCCATCTATTTTTTCCAACTTGATCAATCATCCATAAACAGCAACCTGCAATCCATAGACATGATCCATATGTCTAAAAATAGACATAGTCTAAAAATAGACTTGCGCCAAAAATAGCCTGCGGGCCCACTTAGTGAAGGCGACTCCTTTCCACTAAGCTCCATCATCTTGTTGCATTCTCAACAAGCATTTCTTGTTGCACACTTTTCAACAAGTGTTAGGCCAAGCAGTCACAGGTGGCCGAGCTGAAGGCTTTTGAATCAGACGCAGGTTCCGACTCTGAATCAAAACCAAATAAGGGAAATAACAAAGGGAAGCAAATAATTGATGCAGAGCCCAGTGCCATCGTGGCCACCACTAAGATCTAGAAGAATGAGCCTGATGATCCAGAGGAGGAGGAACGCCTCTTCCACTCACAGATGTGGGTGAAGGGTTCCCTGCTACAGTTCATTATTGACAACAGGAGCCAAAAGAACCTCATTTTAGCAGAGGTCATGGAACGGATGGGCCTAAAGACTATAGCACATCCACAGTCGTACATCATCAAGTGGCTTCACCAAGGGTGAGATCTTGGTGTCAGCTAGTAGTGTCACCTTCCCTACAACATCAAGCCCTTCACGGATGAGGTATTGTGTGATGTTTCTCCTCTTGAAGTTTGTGATGTATTGTTAGGAAAACCATACTTGTGGAATTGGCATGTTGTATATGAGTCTAGACCTTGCTTTGTGATTATTACTTTGGCTAATACGTCGTACAGGATACCAGAGGTAGCCTCACCTACCACCATCTCTTTGATCACTGCAAAGCAATGCAATAAGATCATTTCCTAGACCAGGAAATTTGTTTTCCTTATGATTCAACCTAGTGCAAGAAGAAGGTTGTGGCCACAGCTTCTAGGTAGGGATCCTCTGCGCAACAACAAATGGACAAGGTCATGGAAGAGTACAAAGATATTTTTGCCTCACCCACAGGGGTACCTATGCACTATCAGGTTAGGAAATCCATTGATTTGACCCTTGGGCGCGCCACTGCCCAATGGACTGATCTATCGACACTCTGTTCTGGAGATTGATGAGATCAAGAGGTAGATTCAGGAACTATTGCAAAAAGGGCACATCAGGCCAAGCTCATCACCTTGTGGGAGCCTGATTATATTGGTACATAAGAAGGATGGGACCTGGAAGCTCTGTATTGACTATCGAGAGCTGAACAAGATCATTGTCCAGAATAGGCACCCAATCCCACGTATTGATGACCTTCTCGACCAGCTCAAGGGGTCAAATATTTCAACAAGATTGAATTGAATTTAGGTTATCACCAGGTGCCTATTGAACCCTTTGATGTGTGGAAGACTGCCTTCAAATACAAGGAGGGCCTTTTCGAATGGTTGGTCATGTCGTTCAGATTGACGAACACTCCTGCAACCTTCATGAGACTGATGGACAACATCTTATGACCCTTCACTAATGAATTCATGTTGTTGTATTTAGATGGCATCTTGATCTTTAGCTAAAGTTGGGAAGAGCACCTCCACCATATTCAACAGGTCTTTCAAACCCTGTGCGAACACAAGTTGTGTGCTAACTTGGAGAAATTCACCTTTGGCCTGACTCAGGTTCAATATATGGGGTACATCATTGATGAGCAGGGTGTACATGTGGACCCATCCAAGATATAAGTCATTTGGGATTGGCAAACACTTACCACTCTAATAGAGCTCCGAAACGTTTTCGGTCTTGCCAATTTCTATTGTAAGTTCGTGTTGGGGTTCTCTCATATCACTTGGCCTTTAAGTCAAGTCACCGAGGGCGAAGCGAAAGAATTTTTTTTTCTTCGGTCAGGAACCCAACAAAAAGCATTCTCAGAGTTGAAGAATCACCTCTATTCTGTACTAATGCTCACATTACCAAACCTGCAACAACCATTTGAGATTGAGACAAATGCCTCGGACTATGCTATTGGTGTGGTTCTTACTCAGAATGGGCATCTAGTGGCTTACCACAGTGAGACACTTTCAAACACAGTCCAAAAGTACCCCACTTACGACAAATATATGTATTCCATTGTGCAGGCCTGCTGTCAATGGAAGCATTACATTATGGGGAAGGAAACGGTCATCCACACAGACCACTAACCTCTATAATTCATACAGACACAAGGGAATATGCAGAATGATTGCCATCCTAAATGGTCCACCTATTTGTAATAGTTCCATTTGGTTTTCTTCAGCCAACCACTAGTCATGGAGCTAATCATTATGCTCGACTCCTATGGACAAGAGACATCGAGGTGGCCACATCTTTACAAGAGCAATCCAAAATTCAATAGCATATACCAGACACTCTTGGAAGGGAAGCAAGTTCCAAAGTTTCACCTTTAGGATGCATTGTTATGCCACCTGGGACACATCCATGTTCCTTCAAGTGAGTGTGCCAAGATGTTTTGGGAGGCGCACTATAGTCGGGTTGCTTGACATTTCGGAGTAGAGAAAACAATGGCGATATTGCAAAAGTATTTTTATTGGCCGAAACTTAGTCAGGATGTTGGGAAGTACATTAGATCCTGCACTACCTATGCCATTTCCAAACCAACCATCAAGAAGCAAGGCTTGTATACTCCTTTACCTACTCCTAGCCAACCCTGGGAATCTATCTCCATGGATTACATGTCAGACCTTCCTTCTACTAAGCATGACAACGATTTAATTTTCATGGTCATCGGCATATTCCCTAAGATGGACATCATGGCAGCCTGTAAGAAGAGTATCACAACAGAGGCCACTGCTAAGATCTTCTTTGAGCAAGTATAGGTACACTTTGGGAGTCCACAGTCCATTATCTTTGATTGGGATAGCATATTCCTGAGTGCATTTTGGTCAAGTCTCTAGTCGATGCTGGATACAAAACTTACTAAGTCCATGAATTTCCATCCCCAAACTGATGGCCAAACAAAGGTTGTCAACGATATTATCATACACATTCTACGCATGTACAACTTGAAGCATCCACACACGTGGGATGAAAGTCTCCCCTATGTCCAACACAGCTACAACAGAGCTCTCCACAACTCAATAGGCCATAGCCTCTTTCAGGTAGGGTTGGGATTTCAGCCATTATGCCCCATTGATGTGGCCATACCATTTGCAACCACTCAGGTAGATTTGGCTCACGTTCAGTCCGAAGATGAAAGGGCTAACAAATTCGTTGAGCACATTCAACACATCTTCTAGCAAGTCCATGATATATTGGACAAAGCCAGTGTTCAATACAAGCAGCACCATGATCATCATCGAGTGCTGCACAAGTTCCAGGTGGGCCAAAATGTTTGGCTACATTTGTAGAAAGAGCACCTTGCTAGACCCCACCGCAAGCTTCACCCACTCCGATATGGGCCATACACCATCACCAAGGAATTCGATACAATGTATTGAGCTCAACATCCCACCATTCCTTGGTATGCACCCACTTTTCAATGTAGATCGCCTTCGACCATACCTTCCAACATTGTTGGACACATCTAACATTGCAGAACAACTCACACCAATAGAGCTCAACCCAGACAGCATGTAACAGGCCATAAATGATCAGATCATGGACACACATACCAAGAACACTCACCAATAGAGGATACAACTATATAGAGTTGTCAAAGAAGGACAGCTCCTTCACGAGGGCAAGTGGTTCACCAGGGACCAGGTTCAACAAAAATTTCCTAATGGGGACCATTGCTTCCTAAGGGGAGAGCAATGATCCAGGTCGATATTGGTGGCCATCCACCTATTCCACTTAGACCCCCCATTTAGTTTCATATGTTTCCTTGTTCATTTTAGCATTTACTATTTTTAATAGTTTTTTAAGTCTTTAATTTTCGGAGCAGTTTTGACCCCATAAACGATGTTTTTTTAATTTTTTTTTAATTTTAATTTTAATTATTTTAATTTTATTTATTTATTTTTATTTTAATTTTATTTATTTATTTTTATTTTTATTTATTTATTTATTATTTTATTTTTATTTTAATTTTTATATTTTATATATATATAATATTAATATATATATATATATATATATATATATATAATATATATATTATATATATATATATATTATTTTATATTTTATTTTATATTTTATTTTATATTTTAATTTTATATTTATTTATTTATTTATTTATTTATTTATTTTTATTTATTTTTATTTATTATTTATTTATTTATTTATTTATTTTTATTTTTTATTTATTTATTTATTTTTATTTATTTTATTTTTATTTTATTTTATTTTTTATTTTATTTTTATTTTTTTATTATTTATTATTTTTTTTTTTGCGGAAAGCCCATAGCCAAATGTAGGGGCTTGTGGTGAAACCTATAGTACTCAAAGAGACCTTTCCAACAAGGTATCATATGCACCAGATGGAGATAATATGACCAAGTTATGACCCCGAGAAGTTGGCTGCCCAACTAACCCCAACAGGGCCCACAAATTCTTGGTGTTACATATCCTGGGGTTAGGGTTTTGGTTTTTTATGGTTTTCTCATGTTTTAAAATAATAAATAGGCCCTTGAGCCTCATTGTAACACAGTTCAAAGGCATGTAGCCTCCACATCTCTTCTCAGAGATAAGAAACCATCGCCCGAGCTATTTTATTTCCATTCTGTTTGTAAGCATAGTTAAGTATTTTTCTATTAATGAAATGAAGTGTTTTTCTTGCTGCATCTATGTGTTTATGATTATATCTATAAGTTGTTGTGTTCCTGTTTAAGTTCAGATCAATCTTGCACTAAATATCAGTAGAAATCTAACATATGAATTCAGAAAGTTGTTAGATGCATTGTTGAATTATTTCTATGGTTTGCTATATGTTATACAATAATTTGTCATATCATTGAAAGAGATATTGTGGCCCTAGATATAATGAGATTGGTATCTTGTCTAAGCTACTGATGTAATTTTGGTTTGTAACAAAACCCGGACAAGAAGTTGAAGTATGTGTCTCTTGTTGATTATGAACCTAACTAAGGCTAGGTATCTAGTGTCTAAAGTATAATGCTTCCATTATTATATGATTTTGATATGGTTAAATTCAGGCTTCTATGGATTTGGTTATACTTGATATCTAAGTTATGCATGTACATAATCTTCAAGATAATGAAGATGTTTGTAAGTAAAGTTGATAAGTATGATGAAGAAAGTTATATGAATGATGATGGTCATGATGACTTTGATAAGAAGGATGGAATCCATGAAAGATTCTCCAATGTTATAGACATAAGTTGATCTCCGTAAGTTAATAGGGGGCTTGGATAGAATAAATCTTCCCAAGTTGAGAGGGAGGGCATATTATGGTCATACCTTGAAAGAAGAAATTGGAGGTACTGTTGAAAGAAGCAAAGAAGAATTTGGTTGTAGAATATGTTGCTGCATATGAAGTAGGAAAGGAAGTTGTATGGTTGAGGAATTTTCTAGATTCATTTGAAAGTCCTACTATGATAAATTGAGAAGAAACATCAAGTTGTCTAAAATACCCCAAAGTTTTGTGCTTACTTATGTATATTTGAGAGTTTGCTACTGATTGGGGTTTTGTTTGTACTTCTAAATCTCTCGGAGGTTTGATAACATGTTTTGCATGCTTGTTGTTATTGATTAGTTTGATGGGAAGAGATTTATTAGCAATCTGTTTGATCGGGGAGGATTTTCTATTGATTGGTATAATCAAGAGTGTTGAGGCTTTGTGTGTGATACACACTTCCTGGGAGGACATTTATGGGTTGACGTATGGATCCTGAAGTAGGGAGAGTGGAATTGGTCATAGAGATATGACCTCGGATACACACCTGGATCCCTAGGTTGACGGTTGGAAAGTAAGCTTGATGGTACCTAGAGAGGCTGAAATCTTTAGTCCATCTTAGTCCCACATGGATATATTTCCCTGGTCAGGAATCTAGTCCGTCGCACCATAAGTGCCTAAACTCTTGGAGGACCTTGTATAGATTTCTCTGTTCAGCAATCTGGTCCATGGCATTACGATGCCTAAATTCTTCATAGCTTATATGTTTTGAGATCTTCCTTGTAATTTTTATTATGAATACCTCCCTAGTTAAGAAGGAGTGTTGAATACTGTAACTAGGTTCGGTCTTCATAATTGTATTTGAGTCACAATTAAATGTACTTATGAAAAAGAATTTTATTATTATTATTGTTATTATTATTATTATTATTATGACTTATTAAGGTATGGGTTTCATGTTTGGTTCATCATTTTTTAGGTCAAATTCCCCATTGAGGACTTCTACGATTTATATTGAGTCATTGGAGTCATTTTACATTTAATAAGACCCTTCTTTGGCTTTTGAATCATGTAAAAATAATGATATTTTTGAGTCAAAAATTAATTTCACCTCCACACCAAGTCAACCCTTACTATTTCAAGTCGACCTACAAGAAGGGATTTCAAACTCCAGAAAAGGATATATATAAGATTAGTTCAACTCATTTGAGAGACCATCGCTTACATAAGTTCAATCTCCAAGAAGAAGTAGTGAAAAAGTGCGAAGTTGTAAAAGAAGACAAGGAATTGCAGGATCAAAGATTTTAGGGTCATCTCTATCTCACACATGTGGAATTTTCTGGGCAACTGCAACTAGATCAAAGTACTACATCAAGGTAGAAATTCTGTTGTTGCTTCTAAGTTGATGTGTTGCTTTAAAGTTGAAGTACTGCTTCTAGGTCAAAGTGCTTCAAGGTCGAAGTGTTGCTTGTAGGTCGAAGTGTTGCATCCAAGTCTAAGTTACTAGGTTGAAGTTGCTACATCAAGATCAAAGTTATTAGGTGGAAATTTTTGTTGCATCGAAGTGTTGCTGCTATTCAAGGTCGAAGATAGTGCTTGAAGGTTTTGATTTCGAGAAGAAGGAAAGGGTTGTCCTAGTGATTGGAGGAATTCTGTGTCTAGGTCAATAATTCTTAGATTGTCTCGTGAAACTATTGAAGGAAGATTTGTTGACTCGGTTTTCCCCCTAGAGTGGGGTTTTTCCCTTGATATCCACCTAAACCTAGTACCCCTGATATTTATATGGTTTTGATAATTTCTTAATGAACTAAAGAACACAAAAGATAATAAAAAAATAATAGTTACACAATTAATTATCAAGTATAATAAAATCTCTCTAGCTTTCTGATTTTCTAACATGTGGTTCAAATACACATTGTTGTCAATCCAAAATGTTCTTAATAAGTACCTATTATATTTTGAGTCTATTGGTTGCGGTCAACAAATAAGTTGGCTAATTATTGAGGACAACGTTAAGAGTGGTTTCCCTATACATGGTTTCCTCGAGCTTACTCTTTGATTGTTTGAATGAATTAACCTCTTGCTCCAATATGGAAGATAATTATTCTATCTTCTTTGTATGGCTTTGCTACTGGAGTTCCTAGACTTCTCTTGTCTACACATTGTCATTAATAAGTTGACGAATGTAACACTCCCTCTCACCAACCTAGCCTCAACCGACTTCGTGGGAAGTGTTACTTTTCTCTAACCCGACCTCCATTGCCTCATCATGGAAATGGGGTTACAAAATTTCTTCCTTTTTTGAAATTTAGAAAAATTAACCTTGGGCTTCACCATCACACTCAGCTCGTAAAAATTTCCGTGATATAAATTTCATTGAAAAATGATAACCAAATCAAAATATATGGCCCTTAAATTTTTTTCCATTAAAATCCTTTAAAGAACAACCTCTTAACAAATAGACTCTAAACTGAACATTGTAAATAGACCATGGAATTTTAATCACCATAGCAACATTCCAACTAATTAACAGGTCGTAGAAATCACCATGAGTGTAACAACAATGTAGGGATCCTTAAATCTCATACCATAAGAGATAAACACAAACAAATATCATCGAATGATATAAAATACACACCTCTCATTCGGAGATCCTGCCATATAACAACATTTATCCTTCATTGAGCATTAATGTGTGTAGAAACATAAGTAGACAACTTATCTTATGAAGTAACAACTATCAACTGAGAGTTTGACTTCAACTCTCCACCCAATTGTAGGATGAATTCACTACAACTTTTTCTTACATTCAACTACCCCCAAGCTATATTCATAGCCTGTGGAGTGAAGTGCTCAAGGGATTCAACACCAGTTGTATAAACACGCACGTGAGAATCCAAAATCCACAGTGCCTCCACTTGACATCTAGGAGTCTAGAGAACACTGTCTCCACCCAAATACAGTCCACAACCTAGGGAGTCTAGAGCCATTGGTGCTCTACTTCGAGTCCTCCTTTTTAACACATGGGAATCTAGATTCCAAAGTGCCTCCACTTAGTATTCTAGGAATCTAGAGAGCACAATGTCTCCACCCAAACACACCATGGGTGTCTAGAGTACCCAAGCATTCCCACTTGCTTTCTACTCCAGGAATCCAAAACCAGAATGCCTCCTCCTATCTCATACAAAAATCAAAATCACACTATGCATTCCACTTGTGAGGTTCCATGGGAGTCTATAGATCTTGGCCTCTAACTATCAATTGACAGTTAGGAATCCAAAGCCCTTGTCATGGCTCCAATTCATAAGAAGACTTCATGAATCTAGAGAGATCATCTCCACTTTGTTAGCGCTTGGAATTCACCTAGGCTGAGATAGACAAATTCTCAAGGCTACATCAAACCATTTCACCTCGTAGCTAGCCCTACAAGGTATGAGAAGGCTCTCTCGGGTCAGATTCGGTAGATCTTTCAATATGATAAGCTGACCAATTAGGAACAAAGATATTAGGCTAGTAAATTGATAAGAGGAATTCATTTAAAGATTTTTGGGTTTTTGGTGGCAATTGGAGGGAGTGCAATTCAGGGTGCGGGGATTGAGCACAGTTTTTTGCAGGGGGATCTTTGGGGCAAGGTAGGAGTGAGCGCTGATGCCTTAATCTGAGATGGATGATCAGGGATGATAGAGAAGGAGCTAAAGAGGGCAAACAACCATTTGAATCCTCTCTAGATAGCAAAAAACATAAATTTTGAACAAACTAAAAAGCTGAGCATGTCAAAGCATGTATTCAAACTTTACCACTTCATCTGTCCAAATAGAAGCAAAAGAGAGATGTAGAATACATAAACAAACTTACAATAACATGTAGAGAACACACCATCAACACTACAATCCACAAGAATCCACAAGGATGTCTGCAAAACCCTGGCCTTCTTCCTCTTGAAATTGCAAAGATAGATGTACAATATACAATGAAACTTTCTCCCACAAGAGTCCAACCTTCCAAACTCTCAAAATGACTAAGAAAACACATAATATAGGCAAGCTAACCTCTTCCCTTGCCTCTAGGGGTCGAGCTCATCCTTCTAGGAGCAGTTTGAACTAATTCCAAACTAAGCACTAGATAATAGGCAGCTCACAAACTTGCCTCTATTACTTAGCTTTTAACTGATTCCATGCATTAATTATTCACTTTTTTACTCAGGACTTCTAGAAGAGTAAAGAGAGGTAAAAATCTATCAAAGTGCCATGAAAATATTACATTTACCATGATCTAACAAGTAAAAAAATCAACCTATACGTCAAAACAATGTTTTTTTTGACCAAAAAGTCATTCTGGCAAAGTTACTCTCATGTCCGCGCCCCTGGCCTCAATGTCCGCGCACTTTGGCAGCAACTTTTGAGTGGGTCCACTGGTCCAATAAGGGCAAGATTAGCTCATTGGAAAGATTGGCCTGTCTACTTTCCATCCCAAGTGGAATTTCTGAATTTGGAGTTGTTTTGCCCCCTCAAAAAACCATTTCTCCCAAGGTCACTTTCTGCAACTCAAAAAGTGGGCAGAAAGTCATTTTTTTGATGTATTTTGAGCTTTTGGAGGCTCAAATCTCAAAATTAAACTTCTCCCGAGTATTGGTAATTTTCCTCTTGGCATGCCCTTTCCAAAAATGCCAAGTTTGCAAA
>APFE030452630.1:74864-116802 GCA_000404065.3 Pinus taeda | reverse complement strand
ATGAAATCACTGTCTCTGCTGCCCATCTAAATACACAAACAAAATCTAAACTATTGCACTCAAACAAACAAAAAATTGCAAACTAATGAAAGCAAGATCAATTTACTTCACTTATAATCCGATAGCTTGCCAAGTAGCTTTTCGGGGTTAAGCCATGGAACCGGAGATAACGTCAAATAACATGAAGAATTGATATCTAAATTACCTACTTGAAAATTACTGAAAGCAAAATCAAATCACTTCACTTAGAATCTGATAGCTCGCCAAGTAGCTTTCCGGGGTTAAGCCATGGCACCGGAGATAATGTCAAATAACATGAAGAATTTTATATCTAAACTACCTACTTGTAGATTAATGAAAGCAAAATCAAATCAATTCACTTATAATCCGACAGCTCGCCAAGTAGCTTCTCCGGGTTAAGCCATGGCACCAGAGATAACGTCAAATAACATGAAGAATTTGATATCTCAACTACCTAGTTGCAGATTAATGAAAATAAAATAAAATCACTTCACTTAGAATCTGGTAGCTCGCCAAGTAGCTTTCCAGGGTTAAGCCATGGCACCAGAGATAACGTCAAATAACATGAAGAATTTGATATCTAACTAGCTAACAACAACAAATAAACAAGATTGAAATCAAAGCATAACTGAAATTGAAAAGTTTAAAAACAAAGTTCAGTAGACAAGAAAATCTCATGTCACTATTTGATGGAAAAATTATATGAAAAATCTCGAGCATAACCTATCTTGAAACACACTGATCAGTGTTAGTAAAAGTATGCAATGCTGGAAAATCATGTACATGAGTGAAAGATTAGCACCATAAATAAATTATGAAACATATACAGTTAAACAAATTATGAAATATATACAATGGAAATAGGAAAACGATGCATGAAAACTTTACAAAAATGAAGAAAACAAAACCTCAGTCAGCAGGGGCCCTCTGCACGAACTTTGATTAATATGCTGTCAACCCAAAATTATGCTCAAACATTGATAAGAAACAAAGTCTTTATATTGAAAAACAGAGGAAATGTCTTCTTGTTACAACAACAGGGATGCTATAGCAACAACATAAAAACTAACAACAAGGCTAACCATTTGCGTTTGCAAATGCATTATTTATAGAGGAAATTACATAATTGTTTTCTTGTGATAAATCTTCAGCAGATAACACGTAAAAACACAGAAGCCGTAAGCTCAGCGTCTTGGTTGCCATGATCATTCAATCTACAAAAGGCAAATGTTGGATTCACGTCATGGAGATGGCTTGCAACTGTCAAGAGGGATCCACAAATCTAGGAATGGTCTCAGACCTTTCACGTGCTGAAAACAAAGACGTGTTTGCTGTAGGACACCTTGTTTGACTGTCCTTTGACCAAGTCTTTCCTTTACAAATTCAATTGAACAGATAGGACCTTGTCCATGTCCAGATCATTCCTGAACTACCCACATGCCTCGTTTTACTTGCCGACACCTGTAACCTATATATCAATACAAATAGTTGCGAAATCACGAGTCAGCTGCAGAAAGTGGCTGCATTCTGCAGCTGATGAACAGAATCTAAGTCAAATAGAAAACACAAAAATATAGTTATAAAACTACTTAAATGCGCTGCTAGAATCAATATGTAATAATGTTTGATACCTTATGAGGCGCTGGTGTGGGAAAAAGGTCTAGGAAGGTATGTAAAAGAGAGGTAGTTTTAGGGCTCAACATACCCCCATTATGAAGGTGTTGCATGTCCTCATGCAACCAAAACTGTTACCATCCTCCCTTCAGTTCATTTGTTCTGAGACCTTTGCTAATACATCTAGCCTTGTTTTCTTCTTCCTTGGTATCATTGTCATCCTGGGCTTCCTCATTAGGCACCTATATTTGAGGTTGATAAGGGCTCTGCTCAACCTCCTGTTCTTTTTCTTCAATTTCCTATTTTTCTTGTGCCAGAATACAAGATGCAACATGGTGTCGTTATGGATAATTTTATCCAACCTGCTTTGTTCTTTCAATGTTTCATTTTCCCTTTTGATGTGTCTATTCAGGACTTCTAGTTCAAAAACTTCTTGTTTTAGTGATTGGATTAAAAATTCCTGGGCTGTATTAGGTTGAGTAGATGAAGTGCCTTGGTCTGTTGCAGTTTTCTCCAATGATTCAATAAAATCATACATTTCTTGCCGAGTTGGATCTATTTCAGGTGCAGCCTTTCTCGAAGTGATCTCAAAATCTGGTTGAGAAAAAGGAGAATGGTGTGGGCTATGGTCATGAGGGGTGATTGCTGGTCACTGTTCTCCTCCTAAGTCTATGAAATGAGCCCCTTTATTTTTCACTTTCTTCAATTTACCTTTAATTCTGGAGCTCCTTCTTTGATTCTGTGAGCTGGTGTCTCCTTTTTCCACACTCTGTTTTTCCTTCCCTTTTTCCTTTGCTTTAGCTGATTGTTATTTAAGGTGGATTAGTATTTCAAAAAGTATCTGATCCTCTTCTGAGGAAGGTTCTTGGGTTTGATAGACATCTTCAACATTTATTTTCCCCTTTTGTTTCACTTTCTTCCTAACCTCAGTCAAAGTTTCAAACAATATTTCTTCCTTACTAGTTTCTTTAGCTATTCTAGTAGGAGTATCTTGAATGTTTATACTTGTTTTTCTTCTCCTACTTTTCCTTGTTGAGCTAGCTTCAAGTGTTTTAGATGGGTCTTGAAAGAAGTTTCTAATCAAGAACTGTTCCCATGTGTCCTTTCTTTCCTTCAATTATTTTTCAATCAGAATTTTGACAAGGCCGTGATGATAAAGGTGAGGCTCTATGTCATCCAGATTCTTTTGTATTGTTGTGGACATCTTCTTCAGGCTACTCAATACGAAATAAGGCAAATTCATGGTTTGATTTTCTAGAAAATTCATTAATAACCTGATGTGGTACATGTACATGGACCCAAAACTTCCTTCACACGTAATAAACTTTTGAATTATCAATAACAAACTAGTCCAATTTTCCTCTAGAGCAGAAACAGGGATTCTGCATTTAAAAAAGGTTAGATCCATACCTTGGTTACGCAAAATAATCCTCCAGGCCCTCTCATCAAAGTCTTTGTTTTTCAACCACTGTTCTCCCTCTTGTGGGAGTTCTGTGGCCACTGCAATGGATGGCTCTATGACTGAAAATTTGATATCTCCAACCTCAACTTCCATGTCGTTAAAAGACCTTGAAAATGTCTTCGTGACTTCTTTATTGTGACCTCTAAATTTATGTATAAATTGAAGCCACCGTGCTTTCCTTAATGTGATCTTTAACTGTGGATAACCCTCTATGAATTTAGGCCCATCCAGCTCAGTTCTTACAAGAAGGCCCATTCCTTCCTCTTGCTTCAAAAAAGCCATTGTAAGTGATGGATTGACGGAGGTGAAGCAGTTGTATGAATGGAAGATGGAGAAGGATTGCGGAGAAAACCAGTAGTCATAAAATGAAAGAACACAAAGCATGTAGTGAAAATGAGTTCACGGAGCGGAGGCTTGTATAAACAGACCAAAACTGACGTAAGCTCAATGGGAGAGTATGGAAATAGAGTGAGTCTGGCAGAATTTTGAATTAGAAGGATGCGGAGTGGACGTTAGCACATTCATAAAATGACTGCGGAGTTGTGTAGCAGAGGAGAGCCGTTTTTAAATATATTACATCTTCATAATTAATCAGTTCAACAGGTGGAATGCAAACGTACAATTAAGTATGAGTTAGATTTAGAAGCGAATCATGAGGCCATTGGAAATTGATGCGGAGTTCATGGTGGAGTTATGAAAAGGTCATGGAGGAGTTATGGAAGCTATCAATTCAAATCATTACACATAATGGAGCCGGTGGTTTTACAACTATACAAATTATATGTTTTAAAATGCTATTTGAAATTAATTTTTCTCATACCTTAGAATTTTACCACTTCCGTTCGCTAACCTTTGATTGGCAACTTCTTGTTGGTGTTTTAGGTGCTAACATCTTCAAATATCTTCCTCTTCCATACCTGCATCTGGTTTTCATCATTACTTGGCTAACATTTGACCGTCACTGCAGAGTAACAGAGTATTAGCTACGGAATCAGTATTCAGCTACGGAAACTGACATAGTGAACATATGACTTGGTGAAGTGAATGGAGATGGATGGAAATGAATGATGACTGAATGAATGATATATGAAAACTAGACATGAAAGGAATGTTATTGGTGAAATGTGATGGCGAAATGGAATGAAATGAAGTGAAGTGAAATGACATGAAATGGAACAACCATGAATGAAATGAGAGGGTTTTTTTTTTTTTTTTGAAAATATAGGGCATCAGAAGTTTCTGATTTTTGCCTTGTATTTTCTGTATAAGACTGCCAATTAGTGATTGGTTTTTAGGCTTATACAATTTTTTTTCATTTTTTTTTAATATGAAAAGAACAAAGACTAGGCTGGTGGAGAAGAAGGACTTCTTCACTAGCCTTATTGCAAAATTATCTTGAAATATTTTGACAAATTCCTCCGTTGAGAGTGGCTTATTATAGATCTTCAATCTGTGACCATTCACAATGAGAGGAGTTTGATACTCATCAATGGTTTTGATTCTTACCGCTCCATTGCTAAAAACTTTTTTAATCTCATATGGCCCAAGCCAATGAGTCTGAAATTTACCTTTGAAATCTTTGAACTTGGAATCGAATAGCAATGCCCAATCTCTTCCTTGAAACTTTTTCTCCTTGATGTATTTGTCATGCCACTTAGCTCTTTGATATTGAACTAGATCTGTTCTTAGGATTGTTTCTTGTCTGATCTCATCTAGTTCATTCAACTGCTCCATTCTATGCTTTTGAGCTTATGATAGATCCATTCCCAATTGAACTGCCATCTTGAAGGTCCTAATTTGGAACTCAATTGGGAGCATAACTTCTTTCCCATAAACAAGTTCATAGGGAGAATGTCCTGTTGTGTTCCTCCATGTAGTTCTGAAGGCCCATAAGGCTTCAGGAAGCCTTTCTTCCCAATCTCTTCTGTGTATATGAACAATTTTGGTAATGATGCCTTCAATTACTTTGTTTGTAGACTCTACTTGACCATTTGCTTGCAGATGGTAAGGAGTAGATTTTCTGTGCTTGACCTTGTATTCTTCCATCAGCTTCTCCCCCAGTTTGGATGTGAATTGACCTCCTTGATCTGTCACAATTTCTCTTGGAAAACCAAAGTGAGTAAAAATATCCTCATAAACAAAACTAACAACTAAATGCTCAGTATCAAAAAATAATGCTTTGGCTTCTACCCATTTAGTGAAATAATCAGTACATACCAATATATATTTTTTCTGTTTAGATGGTGGATTAATAGGTCCAATAAAATCTAAAGCCCATTTTTCAAAGGGTTCGTTGAGTACCTATGGTTGTAATGGCATCTCATTTGAGAGGGTAGGTTTCCCTACTCTTTGGTAGCTATCACACCTTTTGACATATTGTTTTTCATCTTTGAAGAGGGACAACCAACAATATCCTAAAGAAATGATTTTATAGGTTGTCGTTTTGTCAAAAAAGTGTCCATTGCACAGTTCATCATGACATACTTTGAGAATATCATGCATTTCATCTTCCTTGACACATCTGATCACAAGATCTGGCCCTGTTTTAAACAATTCGTTAGAAATCCATGAATATTTTGAACTCTCCTGGATAATCTTTCTTCTTTCACTAGGAAATAAATGTGAAGGTAGTTTCCTTGTAACCAAATAGTTAGCTATATTTGCATACCAAGGAGTCTTAGTAGTTACTACAAATAAATATTCATCAGGAAACTTTTCCTCTATAGGAGAATCTTCTTTAGTATTCTGAATCCTAGAAAAGAAATCAGCTACTGTGTTTTGTTTCCCTGGTCTATCTAACACAGTAATATTGAATTCCTATAAAAGTAGGAGCCATATTGTAACTTTTCCATTAGTAACGAGTTTTTTCATTAGATATCTAATTGCAGAATGATCAGTATGAATAAAAGTTTCATAGCCTATTATATAATGTTTGAACTTATTGATTGCATGAACAACAATTAAGAACTCTTTTCAGTCACAGTATAATTCAACTCAGTGGGAGTTAAATTTTTACTGGTATAGTAAATGGCATAAGGAACTAAGTCTTTTTGTCCCAACACAGTCCCTAGAGCTGTATCTGAAGCATCTGTAGAAATATGGAAAGGAAGTTTCCAATTTGGTCCTCTCAAGATAGGTGCTTCAGATATTCTTGTTTTCAAAGTTTCAAATGCTAATTGGCAATCAAGACTCCATTTGAATTCACAGTGTCTTGTAAGAAGTTTAAAGAGTAGAGATGCTATTTTGGTGAAGTTTTCTATAAATCTTTTATAATATCCAGTAAATCCTAGAAAAATTCTAACATCTTTTTGACAATTTGAAATAGGTAACTTGGAGATGACTTCAACTTTTGATCTATCAACTTTAATCCCATCCCCTAAAATATGATGTCCTAAAGCAATACTGTCAATAAACATCATAAAGCATTTTTCATGGCTTAATGAAAGGTTTGTTTCTTTACATCTTATAAGGACTTTTTCCAAATTTTCTAATGCCTCTTCAAATGAATTACCATAAACTGTAAAATCATCCATATACACATCTACACAATCATGGATTAGATCAGAAAAAATTCCTAGTATTGCTCTTTGGAATGTTGTGGGTGCATTACATAATCCAAAAGGAAGCACTCGATAAGCAAAAGTTCCCCATGGACAGGTAAATGTGGTCTTATCCCGATCCTTAGGTGCTACATGAATTTGATTATAACCATTAAAACCATCTAGAAATTGAAAGTACTTTTTTCTTGCTAATGTATCTAATACTTGATCGATAAAGGGCAAAGGAAAGTTATCCTTCAAAGTTGCTTTATTCAATTCCCTGTAATCAATGCACACCCTCCATTTACCATTATTTTTGGTTACTATAACCAGTGGAGAAACCCATCGGCTATCTGAAATTGGATAAATGAAGTTTACATTGAGTAGTTTTTGGAGCTCTTCTTTCACAATCTCCGTAATATTTGGATTCATCCTTCTCTGAGGTTGTCTGATTGGTCTATTGTTTTCCTCCATATAGATATGATGGATGCAAGTCTTAGGGTCAATCCCTTTCATATCAGTATACTCCCATGCAAATGCAGTAGAATGTTTTTGCAAGATTCTGGTTAGCTCTTCCTGTTGTAACTTTTCAAAATTTTTGTTGATATTCAATGTTTTACCTGGAAAAATTTCAACTATAGAACTACCAAACTCTTCCATAGAGTAAAGAGACATTTGCCTAGATGAAAAATATTCAATATTAGAATCTAACTAAAATTGTGTGTGTTCATATTTTGAAGATCTTTCAAAATTTTCTAATGTGTTCAAAATTTGACTATCTTCACTAACTTCAGAGATAGTAAAGACAGGTTGTATAATATCTTCATCATTGACCCATTCATTGTCTCCTACTTCTGTAATTGCTTTTGCTGGAGGATACAAATTGAATTTCTTTTTGAACTACCATCAGAAACGTACATATCCCCAGATCTACAACTAATGAAAGCATCAGTTGTGGCTAGCCAAGGTCTTCCTAAGATGAGTGGGTGCCCTCCTAGATTACTCTTAGGAGTCAAAATCATGAAATCTATTGGATACTCCCAAGAATCTAAGGAGACTGAAATATCTTCTAATACACCATCTGGTTTGATTACTAATCTATCTGTAAGTGTTAGTAAAGTAGGTGTGAAAAGAAGATTAGGAAGTTTAAGTTGTTCCATAGTCTGTCTACTTATAATGTTTATAGTAGCCCCAAAGCAAATCAAAGTATTTGGAATTTATATTTCTTCATGGTAATCTTTCCCATCATGATATCTGCAATTTCTCCTACCAGGTGCATTCTTTTTGTCTCTCTTGGTTACCTTCCTGGTCTTTTGAAACTCAAATCCTTTATTGTTTTTGCTAGAAAGGAATCTCTCTAATGGCTTGTAGCAAGGGAATCTTGATACAGACATTCTTTAATTCATCTAGGAAATCATAGTTAGGCAACAAGATTTGTTTTTCCACCTCTTTGTCAATTTGTAATCTTTCAGGGAAAGGAGGTGTGGATGAAGATGCAGGTTGCTCAACTATAGAAGTTGTGGGCGTTGACTTTTTTTGTTTTTCTTTCTGAATGATTGGGTTTTGAAGGGATTCTTCCTCAGAACCTTTATTGACTTTAAAATAATCCTCCTCAGAGGCATCTTGCTCTTGAACATTTATAGAAGTTTTTTCCTTTTCTAAAACTCTACGAGATCTGAGTTGAACATCATTAAGATGAACAATCAGATAGGTAGGAAATTGTTGTCCTTCTACCATGTAAGAATTCTGAGGATTTTTGTTATTGGGATTTGATAATAGCTGGGCTGGTAGTTGATTTGGCTTTTGTTGAAATGGAAGCAAGAGTTGAGACTATTGATTTTGTTGAGGAGGTTTTTGTTGTGGAAATGGCAATGAAAGTTGTGGGTTTTGATTTGGAAGTTGTGGATTTTGTTGTTGATTTTGAAAAGATGGAGGATATTGATAGAATTGAGCAAATCATCCATAAGGATTTTGTACCCCTTGTGCCCATGATTGATATGGATTTTGAGGTTGGGGCCCAGGTTGTTGCCAATAATTCCAATTTGATGGGAGCTGAAAATTCATAGGATTGTTAAATCCTTGATTTTGTTGCCCTTGCCAAGGTCTTCTTGAAACAAAACAAAGGGATTATACTGAATTTGGATCTTCCTAAAAGATAGCTTTAAGCCCAGGAATTGAAGGAAAATCCTTGGTCTCATGAATTTTTGAGCAAATCATACATGTTTCTACAACTTTTGCATCCAAGGGGCATTCCCTTAAAGCATCTTTCTTTCTACATTTTGGGCAAAAGATGGCTAAGGCATCAGCTTCTGCTTTCTTCTTGTTCTGAATTTTAAGGGTGTCTAGTTGTTCAGTAAGGCTCCCTAGAATATCAGTTTTGAACTCATCAAGCATATCGTCAATCTCTTCCCTCCTTACTGATCCAGTTGCAGATTTATTTGCTCTAATAAGAGAAGGATCTCTAGGCCCTTTTCTAGTTTTATATTTTCCCCTTGAGAGATTGACACATAGTTCTGCTATGTCATGTAGTGGAATTTGAGAAATGTCTCCCTTCCCCATCATGTTTAAAATATCTATCCATTCATCTCTAATGGATTTCAATAGAAGGGCTTTCAAGGTTTCCTCGTTTAAATTACTCATTTTCGCTCTCTTTAAGTTGTATTGAAATCTTTCAAGTAAATCCTCCAAGTTATCATCTTCTTTTTGCATCATTTTGAATACCTCATCCTTATGATTAGTGGACATACAATAATCTAGATATCTGTCCAAAAATGTTTGTTTCATATCATTCCAGGTCCTAATAGATTGAGTGACTAATCCCATGAACCATTTCAAAGCAACTTCTTTCAATGTTGAAGGAAGCAGTTTGAGTTTTGAGAGTCTTCCATATAGTCATAGGTTCGGCACAAGACTTCGAACTCAAATAGAAATGTTTTAGGATCCTCACTTCGCAACCCATAAAAGTTTGGGAGGATAGATGGTGAAATGTTTTTCATTGTTGTATGGGCTTCCTCATCGGCTATAGGGAATCCAAATGAGTTATCTCCTTCCCTATTTCCCCCATTATTACCTCTACCTCCTCCATTGTTTCCTCTACCACCATCTCCATTATTTCCTCTACCTCTACCTCTACCCCCTCCTCCAAATAGAGAATATTCCCAATCTAGTACTTATTCTACCATGATAGTTTCCTCAGGGTCTTCTGGTTCTTCTATTAATGGCTGATGAAAGAGAGTCTCTTCCTTTCCTTCTTCTCCAGGTGATTCTACTTCCTCAACTGCAATATGTTCCCCTATAGAAGTGAAGAAAGGTTCTTCTCCTAGATCAGATTTAGTAGATAGTGTGGGAGAATCTTCTAATTCAGTTGCTGCCCCTTGAATTCCAAGAATCCTAAGGCTGGGAGTATGAGTCTGGGATGGAGGTGTATCTTGTCTATGCCTTGAAAAGTCGCTGGAGTTGTGAAAATTGAACTTTTGGCCCTAGCTACAAACCTTTCCCTAGAAACTCTTGCTCTATGCATGTCATTTTTATTTTCTATTTTTTAATGATTTTTTTTAGTTGGGCTAATAATTCTTTTTCTGATCTTCTAGATCACACTAGGTGCAAGAAGAGAGCATACTCAATAAATTATTGAACTAATAACTCTCTTTTCTGATCCTCTAGATCACACTAGGTGCAAGAGGAGAGCATACTTCAAGAAGTTATCAGTTTTTCCCCTTTTTTTTATGTAAGAGATTAGCTACCTAGTTACACTTCCTTGGCAACGACACCAAAATGTTTAGTCAATTTAGTATGTCCTAAACTGCTACATTAATTATCAATCCGGGAGTCGTAAACTAATGAAGTGTGGTGCACTATATGTGCAAGACAACCTCTTTCTTACTTTTTTATTATTTTCAATTTTGTTTTGTTTTTGGGGTTTTGTCTTTGTTGGTCTCCTAATGCAAATGGAAATCCTATTTATAAGTTTTAAGAACACTTTTATAGAGAAAGTATGGATGTAGATTTAAGACAAGGTTTATGTCTCTTATGATAACTTCTAGAACATGGCACTTCAAAAAGATCTCAAAACATGCTAGTGATAAAATTAGTACCTAAACAAGAATGTAAATGTGCAGCTACTTAAATCAAACAAAATATGAAATATTGATCATGAAATCATTATCTCTATTGCCCATCTAAATACAAAAATAAAATCTAAACCATTGCACTCAAACAAACCAAAAATTGTTGACTAATGAAAGCAAGATCGATTTACTTCACTTATAATCCGATAGCTCACCAAGTAGATTTTCGGGGTTAAGCCATGGCACCGGAGATAACGTCAAATAACATGAAGAATTGATATCTAAATTACCTACTTGCAAATTAATGAAAGCAAAATCAAATCACTTCACTTATAATCTGATAGCTCGCCAAGTAGCTTTTCGGGGTTAAGCCATGGCACCGGAGATAACGTCAAATAACATGAAGAATTTGATATCTAAACTACCTACTTGCAGATTAATGAAAGAAAAATCAAATCACTTCACTTATAATCTGATAGCTCGCCAAGTAGCTTTTCAGGGTTAAGCCATGGCACCAGAGATAACGTCAAATAACATGAAGAATTTGATATCTAAACTACCTACTTGCAGATTAATGAAAATAAAATAAAATCACTTCACTTATAATCCGATAGCTCACCAAGTAGCTTTTTGGGGTTAAGCCATGGCACCAGAGATAACGTTAAATAACATGAAGAATTTGATATCTAACTAGCTAACAACAACAAATAAAAAAGACTAAAATCAAAGCATAACTAAAATTGAAAAGTTTAAAAACAAAGTTCAGCAGAGAGGCAAATCTCATGTCACTATTTGATGCAAAAATGATATGAAAAAGCTCGATCATAACCTATCCTCAAACACACTGATCATTGTTAGTAAAAGTATGCAATGCTGGAAAATCATGTACAAGAGTGAAAGATTAGCACCATAAATAAATTATGAAACATATACAGTTAAACAAATTATGAAACATATACAGTGGAAATAGGAAAACGATGCATGAAAACTTTACAAAAATGAAAAAAAAAAAAAAACCTCAGCTAGCACGGCCCTCCGCACGACCTTTGGTTAATAGGCTATCAACCCAAAATTACGCTCCAATAGTCATAAGAAATAGAGTCTTTGTATTGCAAAACAGAGGAAATGTCTTCGTGTTACAACCACAGGGATGCTACAACAACAACATAAAAACTAACAACAAGACTAACCATTTGCATTTGCAAACACATTATTTATAGAGGAAATTGCGTAGCTGTTTCCTTGTGAGAAATCTTCAGCAGAGGACACGTAAAAAGATATAACACGTAAGCTCAGCATCTTGGTTGCCATGATCATTCAATCTACAAAAGGCGGATGTTGGATTTGTGTCATGGAGACGACATGCAGCTATCAAGAGGGATCCACAAATATAGGAACGGTCTTGAACCTTTCACGTGCTGAAAACAAAGACCTATTTGCTGTAGGACTCCTTGTTTGACTATCCTTTGACCAAGGCTTTCCTTTACGAATTCGAATGAATAGATAGGACATTGTCCATGTCCAAATCATTCCTGAACTGCCCATGTGGCTTGTTTTACTTGTCGACACCTATAACCTATAGATCAATAAAAATAGCTGCAGAATCGTGAGTCAGCTGTGAAAAGTGGCTGCATTTCGCAGCTGATGAACAAAATCTAAGTCAAATAGAAAACACAAAAATATAGTTAGAAAACCACTCAAATGCACTCCTAGAATCAATATGTAATGATCTTTGATAGCTTATGAGGCGCTAGTGTGGGAAAAAGGTCTAGGAAGGTATGTAGAAGAGAGGTAGTTTTAGGGCTCAACATATACTATTGAGCAGAAAGACAAAGAAACCGACGAGTATGACAGACACAGAATGGGATATTCTCAACAGAAAGGAACTTGGAACAATATGGTTGTGCTTAGCAAAGTCGGTAGCCTTTAATATTTCGAAGGAAATGACAACAGAGGGTTTAATGAAGCCATTGGACAAACTATATGAAAAACCCTCGGCCTCAAATAAGGTATTTCTTATGAAGCATTTATTTAATATGAAGATGTCAAAAGGTGGATCTGTTGCTGATCATTTATAATAATTTAATAGAGCTACCAGTCAGTTAAGTTCTGTAGGGGTAATTTTTGATGATGAAGTTAGGGCTCTGTTGTTTCTATGGTCATTGCCAGAAAGTTGGAATGGCTTAGTTATGGCCATTAGTAACTCTGTCTCTGGATCTACTACTTTAAAGTTTAATGATGTTGTCGGGGCAATCCTTAGCGAGGAAATGCGACGGAAAAAATCCAGTGAGATAGTAGGTAATGCTTTGACTGCAAATACTAAGGGAAGAAAGATGGAAAGAGGAAAGAGCCCAGGATATCGCAGTAAGTCAAGAAAAGGTAGATCCAAGTCTAGATTGGGGATAGTGTGCTGGAAATGTGGGAAGAAAGGACACCTGAAGAAAGACTACAAGTCTTGGAAGGGAAAAGAAGGAGACACGCAACAAGAAAACAATCATGAAGCGATTGTGACAGGTGACGTGTTGCAAGATGCTTTGATTCTTTCATTAGAAAATATTATTGATGCCTGGGTGGTAGATTCAAGGGCATCATTCTATGGCACACCTGATAGGAAACATTTTCATGATTATGTTCAAGGAGATTTTGAATAGGTTCTATTGGGTGATGATAAACCCTGTAAAATCATTGGAATGGGTACAATTTTCATAAAACAACAGAATGGAAATCAATGGCTATTGAAGGAGGTAAGGCATGCTCCATATTTGAAGAAAAATCTAATTTGAATAAGAAAGTTGGGAGGTGAAGGCTGTTTAACTACTTTTACATATAAAACTTGGAAGGTCACTAAAGGAGACCTAGTAATAGGAAAATGAGAAAAGGTTGGTACATTATATTTATGCAATGGTATTTCTAATTTTGTTAATGCTTTAACCTCTATAAGAGTAGATATGGAATTGTGGCATGATAGGATTGGGCACATGATTGAGAAGGGGATGAAGATTCTTCACTCAAGAAATTTGTTGTCAGGTTTGAAGCATATTGATTTAAAATTATGTGAGAATTGTGTTTATAGAAAATAGAAGAGAGTCAAATTCCTCAGAGATGGGAAAGAAAAGAAGAGAGAAAAATTAGAACTTGTGCATACAAATGTTTGGGGACCTGGTCAGGTATCATCTCTCGGTGGCTCTCACTATTATGTTACTTTAATTGATGATGCAACCAGAAAAACGTAGATTTATTGTATTCAAAATAAATCTATTGTATTTGATACTTCCAAGAAATGGAAAACTTTGGTTGAAAATGAGACATGAAAAAGGTTGAAGTGTCTCAAATAAGAAAATGGAGGTGAATATTGAAACAAAAAGTTTGATAGGTAATATTTTGAAAATGGAATTAGTAGAGAGAATACAGTTCGAAGAACACCACAAGAAAATGGTTTGTCAAAAAGGATGAATAGGACAATCATGGAGCATGCAAGGTGCATGAGATTGCATGCAAGATTCCCCTTACAATTTTGGGAAGATGCTGTAGATATTGTTGTTTATCTAATAAATAGAGGGCCTTCAAGTTCCTTGGATGGTGGTATTCCAGAGGAGACATGGACAACTAAAAATGTAAACTACTCATTTTTAAATACTTTTGGTTGTGAAGCCTTTGTCCACATTAATAAAGAAAATAGAAAAAATCTTGAGGAAAAGTCAAAGAAATCTAGAAGATCTACTAGGACAAGCAGACCCCATAAACAATACTCTCCTTCATTATATTATGTATTGTTGAATGATTTTGGTGAACCAAAATGTTATGAAGAAGTAGTGTAGGTAGAAACCAGGAAGAAGTGGGAGCAAGCCATGAAAGAAGAGATGGAATCCTTAGCACATAACCAGACTTGGGACTTAATCAGTTTTCCTACAGGTAAAACAACATTGCAGAATAAATGGGTTTATAGGTTGACGGAAGAAGATGGAGGTAGGAAAAGGTATAAAGCTAGACTTCCGGTGAAGGGGCTTGCACAAAAAAAGAGTATAGACTTTGATGAGATATTTTCTCCTGTTTGTTAAAATGACTTCAATCAGAACTATTTTAAGTCTAGTAGCAGCTGAAGATTTTCATCTTGAGCAGCTAGATGTAAAGACAACCTTTCTTCATGGGGATTTGGAGGAAAAGATATATATGCAGCAACCACAAGGATATGAGGTAAAAGGGAAGGAGAAACTAGTATGCAGGTTGAAGAAGAGCTGGTATGGCTTAAAACAGGCTCCAAGCCACTGTATCTAAAATTTGATAGGTTTATGTCTAAACAAGGTTATACTAGATGTCACTTTGATCATTGTGTTTATCTCAAAAGGGAAAATGATGGAAACTATATTATATTATTATTTTATTTAGATGACATGCTTGTTGCAGGTTCTAACATGCAGGAAATAAATGTGCTCAAAAGAAAATTGGAAAACTCATTTGCAATGAAGTATTTGGGTGTTGCAAAACAAATCCTTGGTATGAGAATAACTAGAGACAAGAAGAATTGAAAATTAACATTGTCTCAGAGTGAGTACATAGAAAAGGTGTTGAAAAGATTTAATATGCAGAATGCAAAATGAGTTAGTATACCTTTGGATAACCATTTCAAACTAAGTATGCAGGTGTGTCCCAAGACTCAGGAAGAAATGGCTTATATGTCTAAATCTCCATATGCGTTAGGAGTTCGAAGCTTAATGTATGTAATGGTCTGCACAAGGCCTGATATTGCACATGCAGTGGGGGTTGTAAGTAGGCACATGAACAATCTAGGAAAAGGACAATGGATGGTGGTAAAGTGGATTCTCAGGTATTTGAGAGGTACCACAAATCAAGCATTATGCTTTGGTGGTTCAAACACTTCTCTACATGGATATGTTGATGTAGATATGGCAGATGATAGAGATAACAAGAGGAGCACCACAGAGTATGTGTCTATTGTAGGTGGAACATCTGTTAGTTGGGTTTCAGAACTACAAAGTGTTGTTGCACTCTCAACAATGGAAGTAGTGTATGTTGCTGCTACAAAGGCTAGTAAAGAAATGATTTGGTTACAAAGGTTTTTGGATGAATTGGGTAAGAAGCAGGAGTTGGGTAGGTTATACAGTGATAGCCAGAGTGCCATAAATCTTGCAAAGAACTCTACATTTCATTCCAAGACAAAACATATACAACTCAAGTACCATTTCATACAGTTAGTGTTGAAAGATGGACAGTTGAAGCTGAAAAAGATACACACTAGCTAGAATCATGCATATATGTTAACAAACATTGTAACCGGGGAGAAACTGAGATTCTTCTAAGTTTCAATTGGTCTTCAAGTATGATGAAGAAGATGAGAAACAACCAGGTCCAAAGTGGAGCCATTGTCCAGCAAATGAAGCAGCGGTGGAGTTGCTATAATCACTCTCCAAGTGGGAGATTGTTGGGTGTGGATCCTGAATATCTTCTTTATTCATAGCTATCATCGCATTGGACCCTAGTTCGTAATGTGTCAGAAATGCCGCCTATAATATTTACGTTGCAAGGGGGGTCCAGGGGGTGTGGCTATGATTTTGTGAGCCCCCCAGAGTGGGGATCGATGACACTTCCCCTAAAGCTAAAAATAGATGTAAAATTGCCTTGTAAAATGTTATACTTTTGTAGTCAATATGGGTCGTTCATTAGGCAGAGATTTGACAGTGGAAGTTATGTTTAATTTAGGGTTTTTTTCTCTAGAAGTGAACGCCTCGCTATATATGAGGGAATTGTATTGTGTCTATGTAGATCTGTATTCTGAGTGAGAAAGAGAGAGGAGATTGAGAGAGAGAGAAGAGGGAATTAAAATTGATCTGTTGTAGGTTGTATATTTTTAGTTTGCTGGATAATATAAAAGGAAGGATTGGCTGTTTCTCCGTGGATGTAGCCCAAATTGGGTGAACCCCATATATCTGTGTCTCTCTTGTTTTCTGTGTTTATATTTTTGCAATATATTTTCTGTTCCATTGCTCTGTAATATATATAGTTTTATAAGATGGTATTGGCCCATGGTATTGTAATAAAGCCTATTCACAAGTTCATAAAAAAATCAAAATATGACGAATTGAATTTTATTATTTTTATTAATTTAACTTTTTATTATTAATTGAGGCCATATTTAAATATTGACACCCATCCCAATATTAATTTTAACCTCTTCTTCTTCTTTTTAATTTAGCGTGGAAAGAATAACAAATTATTATAAAAAATAAATCATTTAACCCATTGCAATTATATATTTTATTTTATATTTTAAAATATTTCTTTTATTTTCCATTATACATATTTCTTTTCTTTTTCATTTCTAGTTTAGCACTGGATTCAAATAAAATATTCACAAATTACAACATCACATTGTACAATTGCATTTTTCTCTGCCTTGTTGATATATGAGTGGAAATGCCAGAAGAAGGAAGACCTTCAACGTGATCTATGGATTTCATGGGATTCAAACCTCAAATGCAGCTTTCATGGGAAACACCTTAGGAGAGCATCAACAATTAGATGGAGGAAGGGCAAGGTCATTGGGCATGGAGATTTTGGCCATTTGTACATGGTTATGAATTTGGACTCTTGAGAGCTCTTCCTTTTTACTAAAGATTATTTTTTTTCTTATGGATATACAATTTTTAGGGTTTATATGATCAAAGCATAAATTTCACATAGAGTTGAGGGTTTAATGATTATGATAATGTAGATCTTGATTGCAACCAACAATTCATCAAAAGATAATGCACAAGTAAGAATTTTGCATGTCCTTATTGTACAAAGGGTTTAATGATTATAATAATGCAGATCTTGATTGTGGACAACAATTCATCAGAAGACAATGGACAAGTAAGCATTTTTCATGTCCTTATTGTACAGATCACTTCTCTCCTACCTAACCTTTCTAGGGTCAGAATGCATGGAATTTTATTTTTTCTTTTCACCTTTTTTTTAGTGGTTGAATGTTTGTGTAATTGACTCTACCATGCCCAAATTCAAAGGGCTCGAATGAGGCAAGAAATTTTTCTGGTAGGATGCAAATACTAGACCTTCCTCAAAATTTGTTACATGAAATTAAAATTTCTTGTAATCATGAACATAAAATATTTTTTGTCTCATCCTTAGATTATGATCTCAATGCCTACAGTTTTAAACCATGTTACTATATTTTAAGTATAATATACTTAGATCCATTAAACCTTACAACTCTCTAAATATTAGGTTAATTTCACCTAAAAAGAAGGAACCTAAATGGATTTTCTAATTTAGACTCAATCCTTATGAAAAATGATTAAAAGTGGAAGAACCTAAATGGTCTGATAATGTTTACCCACCCAGAAATTTCCAAGACATTTGCTATTATTCTGAACCTAAACAGAGAGACTAGAAGAAGAAGAGGAGCATGGATGAGCTAGACCCTAACCTGCTTGATACTTTTCAAAAGATGGGCATGCCCTTGACTAGAAGAATAGATTGACTAATGTTGTTGAATATGTTATTTTTGACAGTGTTCTCATTGATACAATGCATAGGTAGACTCTATAGGTAGTTGAGGTTACCTTTTGTTCATTATAAGAGGTAATTCATGAGTATCTTCATCTAGTTAGGAAGTAGCTTGGCAAGTTTGTTCTTCCTGCTAATAACAATTATGCTGCATTGTATCTTTTTAGTAATATATCCTACTATTAAATCCCCAAGCACACTTTGTCACCCATGGAAATATCCACTTATTTTAGGATGAATGAGATGAAGACCAGGTAGTTTGAGAGGACTCTTATTGTTGTAGATGAGAGGAGTTCTATGAGGTGACAGGAATTCTGTGATATATATTGAATTTTATGATACCAATCATCTCCATGCCACAATAGTGGATCTCTATTGCACCAAGGGAGAAACAATAAAGTATTCCACTGTAAATGATTGGTATGTCAGGTATGAGGAATGCAGACTTAGGATTTATAATTTTACTATGAAAAGAGGTTTGTGCGATGGATAAAATCAAGGATTTCATAGACCTGAGTAGAGACTAGTTCAACAATCACCTGGAAATACTCAATAATTGTTTTGAAAGGTGATGATGCAATTGGAGAGTACTATTTTGTTGCCTTGAAAAATAACTATCAATATGGGGGGACAAAGATGATCGATATAGGGAAGGATTGTAGGAGTAGGATTGTTTTTAAAATTATATCTATATGCATGTCAAGGAACTACTAAAAAGGATTAGTGAAGGTGTAACCAAATTCTCATAATGCATGGAGTTTTTCATAGTGTTATTTGATGCTCATGGGTGACCAGGAAGCTGCAAATACTTATCGTTACATTCAGGTACAATTTGAGTCTCATTCTAAAGTCTCTAAGTTCATTTATTGATAGTCCTTCTTGTGTTCTTGTATGTCTCAATTTCATTGTCGTGGGATTGGAATGGGTTAAAAAATCAAGCATATCATTGAGTAAAGTAGACACCCACATGTCACTACATGTCATTGTGCATACTCTGTGTTTTTGATACAATTAGAAGTGAGCAATATGATGTGTTCACAACTAAAAATCCTAGCAGGCTAATGGATCTAGTCTTAGCATGGAAATCAAAACCACGAATCATAAAATATTAATAAATTTGTTACACGGAGTAAAAAACACAATAAAATATTCCATGCCATATTGTTTATTTAGTGCAAGATACTGCTAATATTTCATAATTTCCAGAGATGGTGGATGTCATGAAGATTCCCTCAAGCAAAGTTACTGACTTGAAGATATGATGTTGAATGCAACTATTTACTTTAAATAGACTAAATTTAGGTTATTAATACAAGTTTTAAAATCTCTAGAAACACCACCCGCACATCATTTTATTTCCAATTGTACAAGATAATATTGAATAAAATTATGAGCACTACCATTTAGATTGATCGTACATAAAATAACAAACAAGGTTGATGCTTTTAATAGATATATCCATCTTTAAATATAAGATGTGACAATGATGGCTCATTATTTTAAAGGCTATATCCATCACCAACTATAAGATAAGAGTTAATGAGATGAGAAAAATTTTGTGTTGATATAACATGTAAACATCATATTACTTATAACTCATGCATATTGTATCTTATTGTGCATATGTTAATTGTATAACTTCAATCTGGGCAATGTTTTACATTTAGATTGTCAAGTATGTAGAAGTTACATTACAATAGCTTCAATCCACACACAAATAAAATATCAGAAATATGGCAGGGGAATGAGTAAGCAATCTCACACTGGTTTAAAATTTTCCCTTGGTTCATGAAGAACCAATTCAATGCTATTTTTGGTGGAGTATTAAGTTAATAACCAAAGATAAAAGAAGTGTTAGTCTCTTAAATGACTGAAAAAGGATATTTGGAAGGTTATATAGAAGTTACATTTCACGTATCTATATCTACCCTGACGTAAATATAATATTCGAACTCCATTCTTTATATAGAATTTACATTTCATGTAGCTATAGAAGTTACATTTACGTGTTTCTACCATGACGTAAATATAATATTCCAACTCCATTTTTTATATAGAAGTTACGAGTTTTAGATAGAAGTTACATTTTACATAGCTATATCTACAGTGACATAACTATAATATTCCAACTCCATTTTTTTCACACTTTTCAACATTTTAAAGATTTCGTTGATATTTTTTAAGACATCTCCTATTTGAAACATTTTTAATTCTTATGTGGGATCTTGGGTAGCTTTTTTTTACTACCAAATATCATGTTTTAGGTCGATGATGTTTTTATAATGCACCCAAGAGATTATAGGAGCAACCTTGAATTGCATGCTTGTTTCCGTTATACATCTAATATTTTAAACCTTTACCACATGAACAACCCAATAGCCCATGTTGAACATGAAGCAAGTACATCAAAAATTGGGGAATATCAGTTATTCTATTTCTAGTGGGGGATAGATCCACAAAATGCAATGAAAACTATCATAAATGGCTTTTGTTGGGTTGTATTTAATAAAATCTGACTAGAATTTGCTACTAAAGTAAATAAATTGATGAATTTGAAGCTTGAAGGTAGTGTTGAATAGGTGTTGCAAGATATCTCTATAACACTAGCTATCTACATGATTCTAATGCCATGAGATGGTGTCTCAATAACACTATCTATCTACATGATTCTAATGCCATGAGATGGTGTCTCAATAACACTATTGTCTAGTGAAGGGTTTTAGATGTAGATAGCTTTATCATTTCCTACAGGTAAATTATATCATTATATTTCTATGAAATCTCATAATGTGTTCAAAGTTTGTCTCAGATCAGGAAATATGTATATACTCTTAGATTTATCTATGATGTAATAATACCAAGAATAAAGTTGTCATTGCAAATAATTGGGATCTACCATGTAAGTTTACTTTACTACATGAAATTCTTGATTTGTTAGATCCTAACTAGTTAGGGTTGATATTATTTTTGTTGTAATGAGATTAAGAATAAAGTTGTCATTTTAATCACTGAAATATACCATGTAAGATTTATTCACTACATGAAATTTTTTATTTGTTATAGCCCAACTTATTAGGATTATGAAGAGTCCTCTTTCATGGCAATATTTATGAATGCTCTATTCTTGCTCAAAGAATTTCATATTACAAAAAGGTGGAAAATAAATTAAATGCAGATGAATGGTTTCTGTTTTAAAATGTGCAGAGGGAGTATACAATAATTTTTAGTTGCTTCAAATATTTTGGAGAACCCAATAAAGTGCTTCATTTTCCTCCTATTTGATTCCATTTCTACTATACCAATGCTTCTAGAAGTCCTTCTCCAAAGTGATCTCTTAACTATATTGGAGGGAAGTCGATTACTTGATTGGATCCCATAGCTTACAATTTGATTAGGAGCAAGGGATGAGAAATCTTCATATTCTTCAATATATTCTGTAAGTTAAAAGCATATTGAACAATTCCCTCTCTATTTAATTGATACGACAATCCCTTGAGCATTTGGTAAGATTCTAAGACCTTTTTCAATGATTTCTTTTGTTTTTGTTTTTTTTTTCTCTTTTGAAAGTTATGTTTTCAATTAAAGAAATTAAAGAAAAGGTGAAAATGATGCAATGGAAAGATTTTATGTTTTAGTGCCTAATAATGCCTTGCTAATGTGAAGGGCTTGATATTTTCTTGACTCAAGATTAGTCACATTTGACATCCTAACATTTGTTTTAATTTCATTTTTGCTGTGTTTATATTGCTATCCTTGAAGTTGAGGATATATTGTGTGTGTAATAGGAAGTATTAACTACTAAGCACTCTCAAAGGTGATATTGATGGATGACTAACATTAAATGTCTCTACTTGACACTTTAGTATTACATAATCATGGAAATAAATTATTAATAAATACTAAAGGGAAGATGATTAACGTGCAGTGTTTCTTGGCTTGTCATATAATCACTGAATTTTGGCCCCAAATAATATATTTGAGGCTAATTTTTTGGTTGTTACTCATGGAGCTTCCTTTTGGCTCAAAAAAACATTGAGGATAAATCTCCATTGCATTGGCATTAGACATCATCAAAGAGGAATTCACCAAAAGCAGTAGAGGACATGGGAACAATTGGTACAATGAGCAGATAACCGCTATAGAAGCAATAAGGCACCATAATTTCTTGTGTATTTAGATTCACTCAAAATTAATTAGTCACATAAGTACCTTTTTTTCTAAATATTTTCATGTATACAGGAATATAAAAAACACAATTTCAAACTAATTATTCAATTTAATAATTATGTGATAGTCGTAATTTATAATTAAATAGTATAATATGATTAATATTATAGGACACAATTATAGGGTCTGACTGTGAGGGGCATTGTGACAATATATGTACACTTTTAATTGTATTAGAAAATCATCTCTCGAAGTGTGATATCCATCCAATGAAATGTACTCCTAGAGGCCATGTGGGATTGAAATTTTTTCTTTCAATGGACAAGTGGTGATATATTTGTGTTCTCTTCCCTAAGGTTTTGACACTACTCACAGTTAGAACCTTCATTCAACCAAGTGAGGTAATCATCTTCAAAAGTTGAATCATTTTGTCTCCACAATCCAATATGATGTTGGATCAATCTAATGATCCTAAAAACATAGGTCATAATAGCGAGGAAAGTTAACTGTGGGAAAAAGAATATCCAAATTTAAGGAACATGACTATTTTAGAACAAGCAATAAGGATATTTTTTACACTGATCTTTTTTTTTCCATCCGTTTCCACAGTTATCTATTGCTCGATATTTTGAACATGTAACTTGGTTGGTATGATTGTGCCTAAGGTTTTGTTGAAGGTTGAATACTAAGTTCCTAAGGTGTTATTTTCTATGGTGACGTTTTACTTTCTTTTTTTATATAGGTCATCTAGCCGCATAGTGGCCACTATCGAATGATGAGGTATATGTCATATAAATATTTTATAGCCCACTTTATTTTATATTGAAGTATTCATCGTCTTTCATGTCTTATACTCTGCCTTGTATCTTCTTTCATTTTTAGGATATGAACTCAATATTGATGGTAAGAAGAAGTAATTGAATAAAGAACCCAATAATTACATTGGAGAAACAAATGGAAAATGAGAGATAGATGAGAATTTGTCTAGTGATACCCTTAAAGCCAATATCTTGCATAAGACACACTCATAGAGACTGATGGTAAAGCCTTCAGAGTTGGTGAATTCACTTGTAATAATTTGACAACACATCGATAATGTTTTGAAATGATGAAACAATGTTTCATGTGTAAATTGCAGTCCAACCGATATTAAGTTGGAAACTCATATTGTAATACTTGATATTTTATATAATAAAATTTATATGGTTGAAATTATTTTTATTTGCACTTGATATTATTTTTGTCTTGTAAGTAACATATGTAACTTTGCGTTATCATATTAGATAAACATGCACATTTTATGGTATTTTTTAAAAATTTAGTCAAAAAATCATACTAATTAATTTATGTTGATTAATAATGAACACATACAATCAATCTAAAACTACTAAATTAGTAGTTTATATTAATAAATGATGAACACGAATAAAATAAATATAGGACGAAATTAGTTATTTATAAAGATTATGAATGAAATGAATAGAAACTACTAAATCAGTCGTTTATATAATGAATATGAAAATGCGAAAAGAAGATAAATGACTATTGTAAATGATAATTTTTTTATTAAAATGATGACTAAATTTTGGCATATGTATGACTATTAGTACCTAATTTACAATATTTTATAACACGACTAAAATTTAGTCATATTTCTTTGGTAATTAATTGGTTTCGAATGATGACTAAAATTTGCATATATGTGATTATTAGTAGCTAATTTATAGTATCTTATAACACGACCAACATTTTGGTCATATATCTTTGGTCATTAATTGATTTTCTCGAGAATTCATATAGTAATATATTTTGTTGTATATTTGGTCATTAATTGCAACAATTATTGACTAAACCAATGAAAAATTAATGACCAAATTAATGACTAAATTTACTAATAGATGGTAAAATTGAGGAAACCAATTAATAACTAACCTAAAAATGACTAAAAGTTGGTCCCATTATAAGATATTGTAAATTAGCTACTATTGGTTGCCAGCTGAAAAATGGTCATTTATATGCAAATTTTAGTTTTTTTATAGCAATTAATTAGTCATTTCGTACTGGTGGAAGTGGATCTGAAGTCTAATAATTAGGATCTATAAACTGGTAAAGGGCCAAATCAATTATAAATCCAACAAATATCACTGAAAAATGAGACATTTAGAATACCCAAATTAAACGCTTAATATATCGATTCCAATTAGATAATAGAAAGTATGAGAAACATGAATATATCGATTCCATTCAATCAATAAAAAGTATGAGAACCATGAATTTGTTGTTTGGGAGAGACAATAGCAAAAGAAATGCTCAATGTACCACTTCAATTGGCCATAAAAAGTGAGAGGATCATGAACTTGGTATTGAAGAGGGAGAGTATTGAGTGACCATCACAGTGTTTGGTGTGGTGGAGTGATCTGAGTGCACTGATTGGATGGTTAGTGCAAGACAAGGCTGCATGCATGCTTTCAGCTGGAAAACAAAACTCCATGCTCGTCACACTGCACTTGGCACCCCATTTCTAAAGGGAAGGATTAGGGTACAATGATGTATTCCAAAATGTGTGATGCTGAGACTACCTGCATGCTTATTTTGGATTAAAACAACCAAATTCCTCCATTTTTCCTCCGTGGGATGACTAATCGTTTCCCAACAAAGTTTTGAAAATTACTACAAACTAAATTATCTTCTCATTGCGTTGTGTAGGCACAAGCAGGTGAACCCGGTGGTGGAATTCCTCAACAGAATGAAGATGAGGATCACCCTGGATGCTGACACATATGTGTTGCTACTAGAGGGATGGGAGATCGTAGGCAATGTGACTAATGCTAGAATCCCCTTTAGAGAGATGGTCAACCGCATCAGATGGTTTTCGGACAACATATCAGTTTATAATGTGTTCTTCCACATTATATTTAATGGATATCGATTTGAAGAGGCATCGAGGTATTTGGCCATGATGAGTAATATAAATTTTTTTCCCAATCTGGCCATCTTCCGAAATACACTAAAAATCCTTTACCGGGTTAACAACATGAAGGATTCTTATGGATTTCGGGAGTTCATGAGGGAAAATGGTATTGTCCCTGATTTTCCCACTTATAATACAATAATCAACATGTCTTGTAGTGTAATCCAGAATCAAGTAGATTTTTTTGACCATTTGTTGGGCGAGATGGTTTTTAGTGGTGTCTTTCATGATTTTAAGACTTACAATACCATTTTTGAAGGCCTTTATCATTGCTTGCAAGGTGGAGGAGGGATCGAAAAAAGGTGGAGGAGGGATCAAGAATTTTTCGAGAAATGACTATGAATGAATTTTGTCCTCTCTATGATAACTATGTTATGGCAATAAAAGTGTATCTTGAAGCAGATGATCCAGAGATGGCTATAATGATGTCGAAACACATTATATAGAAGGCCATTTTTCCAAAATCAGATTGCATGGTTGTATTAATTTATTGGCTTTGTGGGCCATGAAGATCATTAGAAGAAGTAAAGTATTCTATGGAGGTAATTTCCAGAGTAGTGAAATTATCTCTTGAAACTACAACAAACTTGAAGAAGGCGTTGATTCAAGCAGGGAAGAAAGATGCATATGCACAACTTGAAAAAAAAATTTATTTAAGTTCAGACCATGTAATCCATGTAGGGTGGTTTAATGGTATGTTAAATCCCTTTTTATTTAGTATGTCAACCCCGGGGTTTCATAAACTTAGAAGCAAACCAAAATATGTGGGACCTCAGATGAAACTGTTTTAGAAAGCTTATTTAGGATGGAAAGAAAGAAAGGAAATGCACATAAAAAAAAACTTCTAAGTTTAAAGAGGCTAAAAAGTCTGTCATTCAAGATGCAACAAGCAAGAAAAGAGGCTCCTAACTTAGGAGGTCCTCGTTATCCTTCCTCATAGTACTGTCCCCAAGAAGAGAAACTAAAGAGTAGCAGTTTGTGATGTGTAGATAGCAAGAGAAGATTCTCCTAACTTAGGAGGTCCTGGTTGTCCTTCCTCACATTTATACTCCAACAACATTACCATTGCATTAAATCATAAAGTGGAATTCAAGAAACAATTAAATATTCACATAACAAAACACACTTCTAGAAAGTAAATCACACCTGCATGAAAGGAAATAACATAAATTAAACTATGTTATAGATGTATGTGAATTGTGGCTGATGGGGATCCGTCCATTCCTCAATGAACAAACATGAAAAACTATCACTCATTAAGAATCAAGCAACATTCATAACTCATAATTGCAAGAAAATAATATTATTCATATTGAATGAACAATCATGAATCTAATGCTAGTGAATAATTGACAACTGTTGGCTTCCTTTGAAGGATGCTCTTCTTATTTATACATGAATTAGGGATATCTACTCAATAAATGTAGATCACTTAAATATCTACTATATCCATACTTGTCTCAACTTATCCCTAAATTACTAGATACAAATCCCCGTGACACATCAAGATCTCCATGATCTTTCTCCTTGGAATACGGTCCACCTTTTGAGTTGAAATTCGAATTTTATCTTGGGAGGCCAAGTAAGACCCTTCGAGATCCTCCAAATAAGCCTACACATGTCACAAAATGCATAACACATATATAGATATATGAATCCATGTTAATTTCCTAGTTTTTAGTCATAAATTCACTGTATATACATACAATAAATAACTTTGGAAAACAAGGATCCTAACCCATATAATTATGAAGATGGTTGCTTGATGTAGGGATTTAGGCTAGATAGTTATGAAATGAGGGCTAAATGGTTATGAGATTATGGAAATATGGATGAAGATGGAAGACAATTTTGACACTCAACAATCACTATTTAAATTTTTCAAGTTAGTTCCCTTGAGGAGGAGCTCCCTGCCTTCGAGCTAAGCCAGTTTTTACAATGTTGGTTTCCATTTCTTATTGTGATGATGTCTTTATTAGTGAATTTAAAAAACCTCAACAACATTGACTAAGGTAGTATAGATGAAGCTTAGTAGTGGAATAAGCTGCTCTTAGTTTTGTCGTTGTTTTTTTGGTATCTATTTGTATTATACAATGTTTAACGATGTGTCTTAAAGCATCATTTATCTCGATTAAAAAACATCTTGGGCTTTTTTGCAATTAATTTTCTCCTTTTTCTTCTTTGTCGTTGTATTGATTTCAATTTGTAACTTTTGTATGTTGAACTATAGCTTAGGAGGAGGTTAATTTCTTGAGGAAGAGTAAATATACCGACTGTTTTATGTGTGCAAGTGTGTTTTGAAGTTTCTAGTGATGGATCCAGCTCCTCTTGTTGTTGCTCCAACCATTGCCTTAATGAGAACACTGTTGGAGAGAAAATGTAGTTTATATCTTGGTTCTATCTCTAGGTAGCCAGCTTTGTACTAGAGAGGGTTTGACACGCACGTGTGCAAAGCTCCTTCAATAGTATCACAATATAGGCTATAGCTCTTTCTTGGATTCCACAATTTCATTGTTTGTATCCCTTTGTGGATTTGGGCTTGAGTATCATTTCTAAGCTCAAAGCCACAACTATTCATTATAGGATCTTCCTTCAACTTATTTTCGCTAATCTATTTGTATTGTATTTTTTATAGGGTTCATTCTTTTGTGTGTTGATAATTCCAATAAACTTTTCTATAGAGGTGAAAGAATAGATTCACGAGGAATTTGATATGATAACACAATCTGCTTGGAATATGCTTTGCAAGGAAGTCAAAAGCACACTTTGTGAACAAAGGCTCTTAGAATTAGATTCAGTTTACAAGACTAATAAAATGAAAATAGGAAGGGATGTATCATTTCACATTAATTAATAGTCTCCTTTATTCCACAGGAAACTTTCCTCTTGGTCTTGATTCACAATCACAGATTCTTTGAGAGAGGTGAGATAAGAGTAGTGATGGCTACCTCCATCCACTCCTAGATAAAAGTCTTTCATATTATCATCTTCGCATTGAATTCCTCTTCTTTCTGATTAGCGAGTTCCACTTTAGCCTTCCTATAGTTCTCAAATCTGGTATCACTTTTTATTGCCGATTGAAAGCTTGTTTTATAAATCGAGAGCAAGGAGTGAAATTTTCGCCTTCAAAATTTTTTGTTGCTATAAATATTTGTTGTTTGGAGTATTTATTAATTTTCTTTTGTTTACAATTTTGGAAGCTCAGTGGTACTAAATCCACTATGTGCATTGTTTAGTTTAAGGACTTAAGTGATACAATTTCTTTTGCAGCAATTTGCAAATTCAAAGGATGCTAATCAACATATTATGATTAAGCTTCTAAAGGAACATTGTGCATAATATTTGGTAAGTTTGTTGATGGAGTGAAAACAATTTTAATTACATATTTATTGTTGACAAATCGACCATTGATATGTGCTATTATTCTGAGTTAAGGTGTTCCATCCTTTCTCTTTCTCTTTGTTGTTTATCATCAACATCAATATATTCTATTTGACATTTGAAGGAAAACTTGCCCAAGATTAGTTTTAAATTCTGAAACGAAGGTAGCATTAGGGGATTAATCCTATATTCATAAATGCAACCAAAATGAACATTTTTTGGGGGCTTTGATCCTCACCTAAAAATAAATATTTAGAAATGATCAAGTGTCAAACTACAACATAAATTATGTTGGGACTCCTTTGTAAAACTTAAAAATATATCTGTTGAATATTGGATATATGTGCTTTAGCCATTTCATTATTATTTTATCTTGTTCCGAAATTAAACATTCATGCCTAAGAAATTAACATTGAAAACATCTAAGGTGTCTTTCATTTCAACCTCTAGAATTCACTTGTTTTCTCGTAACAAAAATTATTAAAATTTGTGTACACTATATCATCCCAACTTAATAAAAAATGGTCACCGACTCAAAAATGGTCGCTTATATGGACATTATTCATGCTTTATAGTGATAAAAGTACTTTTGTAAATTTTTTGTGACACAAATTACACTTTAACTTTGCTTACATTATATATTGTAAATTTGATAGGTTGAGCTTCAATATCTCCATCATTATGCAGGGGTCAATAAAAGCAATGCACTGACACCATCCCCAATAACATATTTCTTAGGAGTAATTGGAAAGGAGAATATTTCTATAAGGGGTGAAGTTTCTTTTTACCTTGCATCAGGAAACTTCTTGAAATATGATGCAACCTTGAGTATTTGAAGGCTTTATTTTGTTTCTTCCTTGACCTTGTAAGACTTGACCCTTTCCATTCTTGTAAACTGAAATAGTGAATTTTAGTGGGGTTTTTGGTACAATATAAGAGAAATTGCAAACTTTTTTTATGAAACATTGCATTCAAAGTTTTATGGTGTCATACTGAAAGTGACCCATGCTTTGCAGAGTTGATAAGGGTGATACCTTGAAGGCATATGTAATATTCCTAATTGGAATTTAAGAGCTAATACCAAGCAATGGACTAAGAAAAATAAATAAACTAGAACTCATACACAATAATTAAAACACCAAAATGTCCAACAACACAATATGAGCCATTTTATTAATTTTATGATAAAAGAGTACATAAAATGCGCTGAAGTTTTGGAACCTTGTATTGCTATGAAGGTTATGCAAACCCCATGTAGTACAACTATGATTTAGAAGAAATACTGGCCCAAACTAGTACTGAGCACTACCCAGAAAATTACTATTACTGCTGCTAGAATGAAACTGAAGATTCTTCTATGAAGAATGCTCGAATCAACTTCAAATTGCAGCCACGAGCTCCCCTCCAAAACCCTAGAAACAACCAAAAATGGTTTGGCCCAATTGCAAGCCAAAATTGACACCACCAAGTGATATAGACTCCCTAGCCAACTAGCAATTCACCCTGCTACAGGAATGAGGATTTCAGGCCCAAATATTGTCCGAAAAATTCTATAACATTAGCCACAAACTCCTTTCAATAAACCCACAAATGCCTAGAAAGGGTTTGGGCCGAATCCAACGTGCCTTGGTGACCCCAAGAAATGTGTATGGTTTTAACTAATTGGAAAATGCACTGTAGATATAATTATTGTATACAATTCCAATTAATTACTATAAAAATCTCCTCCAAACCTTGCAAATCACTCCAAGCCTCTTTATTTCTCTTTAGCCTGAACTTCCCAAATCTCCCTATCAAAATGTATGCGTAGTAGTTGTCCAGAAACATCAGAAATAGATAAATTCAGCCCTCCAAAATGTACCACTCTCACCCTTGCAAATCACCAAAGAAAAACTCGCCCTCCCAATGGATAAATCTCTGCAAATCCATCAACCAAACTCCACTATTTTCTACCTTCTCTCAACCCCTTCGAATTTCTTTCTACACCCTAAGAGTGGCACACCCCAGCTGGAAATGGTCTGCAATGTAGCTCCTAGAGAAGCCCTAAGATGGACTCCTTCTTACTCCCCTAGGGTGACACTTGAAGTTCACTGAAGGTAGAGGTGCAATTCATTCTCGGAAATTCCTTGTGTTGAACATCACAATTTTCTTGGCTAAGCAGCTCAAGAGAACTAATGTTGAAATTGTAAAATGAATAAAGATTCCCCAAATGACAGCCCCCTTTATCTATTTATAAGTGTTGGCCTCTCTCTCCCTTAGTGGCCCCCACTTTCCACTAGTTCGTCCACTTTCTTTTTCTCTCTCTTTCTCCACAGGTGTGCATTCCATTTTTGTATCTCTTGTGGCCTCCACTTGCCAATGAGCTACAATATTGCCTTTTTACCCAAGCTCATCAAGCCGAAATCATATCTGAAACTCAAACTATAAAAATTTTCTATGCCTAGAACCTCCCCAATAAACTTCGTTAATCTCCTCAAATGAAAAACTAAAAATTGGGGATATTACATTCCTCCTCACCGAAAATTTCTTGTCCTGAAGAAATGCCTGAACAAGCACCCTTTCTAGATGTTGATCCCCATTGTTACTGTAAAGTATGCCACGGTCACAAATAAGTCACTGAATCATCCCTGACATTTTCACTGTACTGTCATGAAGGAATCACTCAATACCCAGATCCAAAGCCATCATGTCCAACATGAGGCTCTCCTTGCTCCACTCACTATCCTGCCATGTATAAGTACCATAAGCCCTCTGCGTACCATAGATGAGTAGGGAATCATATCATGATAATGTAGAACTCTATCTAACTCCTCATAAAGCTTCCCTACTGAGTGGTCCATCTCATACACTCCAAGAGTAAACTCTTGAAGATACCACCCAATCCCTACAAAGATAAAGTCTCACTCACATGAGCTTCCCTTGATATCTTCTTGTTAATGCCCATGTCATGCTGATGAAGTCCCCCAAGCCATCAGCGAATCACTAAATCCCAATGGAAGATTTGAATGATCTCTCCCTGTAGAAATTAGTCCATCCCCAAAGGTAGTTGTACTGCCAAATCTCATGATGCTTGGATCCCATGCTAGTCTAAAATGGGTTCCACCATGTTGTCATTGCACAAATTTGACCATGACTATCTGCCCATCATGTGCAAGTCGTATTATCCACTCTTGGGACCTAATGGAAAAATATCTATAGAGCCAAAATGCATATGGGCCAGGAATCTCCATGATGTCACGACCTACCCATCCAACACTCACCCTGATCTGTAGCAACAACAAGGAAAACCAACCTTGCCATGCGATAAAGGCCTCAACACACCCCACATGTCAAACCACGTGTGAGTTGGGTTATCCTCTATCATGATCCCACTCATCACAAAACAGAGTGTCCCATCAACCAACCAACTCCTCGGATTGAATAGTCAGAATAGTTGCAGAATAGTCATGATAGCTGTTGGCACGAACCTATAACATGTCTCAAGTCCTTGCATGCAATCAATATAATAACTCCCTACATCACGAACCAATCTAGCGCATGCAAAATTTCCCTTTGTCAGCCATACCACATAGTGGGATCTGTCATCCTACATCCTGAAAGAGCTCCCAAAAATTCCTGGAGTATAAACATCCATCTGGAAGTAAGGTCCACCAACCATTGTAGATGCTTATGAGACACCTCTGAATGTCTTGCCAAAATGGGGTCATGCATCACTTCGAGTGTGGGTTCAAGGGTGGTGCAAGTATAACCTCTACTAAAGATTGGACTACCCCCAAGCATGCATCCACCAACTCGTGCCCTAACCATATTGCATAGCTAGAAATCCTCTCTCATGATGCACCGTGTCCCATCCAATTGTCTCTGACCATCCTCCAAGGTCTTGTTGCTCATGATGCGAGCATCAAGAGATAATATCCAAGTCCATTGTGTCAGCATGCAATACTGGAGAGTGAAAAATGGAAGCTCTCAATCAGCCCTGTCATCAACTCGCTCTCCAAATATTAGTGTGCCAAACCCAATGGTGTGTCTAATGTCCTCATTAGAAGATCTCCCTGGTGGGAACATTTCAACAACCTATTGTGCATCATCATCCTATGGTGCACTCAAATACGTATCCCTACACTCCTCTGCATAGCATGGAACTCTGTGGCACAACTATATGGACAACTAGATATAAAAACTCAATGCCATGCCACCATGTACCATAGGGAATCCCATATGTGCCCATGCATCCACCACTCTACTAGTACACCCATCACGATGTGATTTGCACCTCCTCATTTTCCCAGGTACACCTATGTGGCACAACTCCTCACATGCAATCAAGAATAATGCTACCATGACAATACATCAATAAGAGAGCATTTTCTCCATATGATGCCCTGTTTGGTGGCTTGGTGATGCCACCTCCTCCTACCAACTCCTACCATGGGCTGAATTGTGGCCATGGATGCATCTAACTTCCTAGCCAGCTCCACCAAATACCAACTCAATATCTCTCGCCATCTAACCTTGAGGGAGGGATCAAATTCATGAACAACCATACACAAAACATATCCTTCGTTGTGTGAATCTTGCACCATATGTAGCTCTTGTCACCCCATCTCTCTAGTCTCGAACATCCATGTAATATGCTTAGGTAATGCGGCCTATCTCCCACCAACATGTAGAGGTGGCCCAATAATGCCACAAGCCACATTGATGTATGCTTGAAAGGGACGGTCATCTCAAATTATGACATCCATGTTGGCTTCTGATGCATTTGAATTCTCCTCATCGATGGCCAACTCTAAGGATGGATGCTCATCCTCTTCTACCATGGGATCAACATGAGCCACTAACTGTCCCACCAAATATAGCTCATCATGCATAACATCCTCATCAATTAGTGATAGGTAGTTACAATATGGAAACTATGTCACAGATTCCTCTATACCTATCAACTCCTCATTAATGGTCAATATCTCTCCTGGTGCCTCATCAACCTCTTGTGTGTTGTTATCACTTGAAAACAAAAAAATTTCCCTGGACACCTCATCAATGGATCCCTCAACAATGGATGACATCTCATCCATGGGTGGCTCCTCATCATCAAATGGCCCAATGAGTGTATTCTCTACTCTCTTCACTAAGGTGTCAACCAGAGCTACTGAAGGGATATTCAACAAGGGTGACTCATGCGTCACATTGGACACATAGACACACTCCTTAGACTCTTGTGTGCCCACAATCTCATGCTCAACCTCCTCCTCGGGCTTCTGAAATCTAAAGCTAGGTCTCCACCAAAAAAATCACCTCTCAGTCTCATCCTCTAACTGTACTCCCCTGTGCTCCTCAAATGAGAAAGCCCTCCTGATCCTAGGATCCAATACCTCACACTCATTAATCCTATCTATGGAGGGTCTCATCAAATCTGCAAAGGTGTTTGGTTCCCTCTCCTTCTTTAGTTCACCAAGAAAATGAGGCATGGTAGGTCGTCTTGGCTAGCCATGGGTATTTTTTTGTTGAATTAAGTGTGCATGTGTGTGGCTTCTCTGCCTGTTATTTCTCAACATCCCCATCATTTGTTGCATCCTCTCCAGGACTTGTTGGTTTGGCCTCCTCAACAATCGATTCCCCCTCATCAACTCCTTTATGACCCCTTATGTACTCTTCTCTTTTAGTGTCATGAGAGTGCCCATAAATTCACCAGTAACTATAAATGCATGGCCAAATCCTCCATGATCTCGCTGGCTCACCCACAGCTGGCCAAGATCATGCTCTGATACTTCTGTAATATTCCTAATTGGAATTTAATAGCTAATACCAAGCAATGGACTAACAACAATAAATAAACTGGAACTCATACACAATAATTAAAACACCAAAATGTCCAGCAACATAATCTAAGCCATTTTATTAATTTTATGATAAAAGAGTACATAAAATGAGTTGGTGTCTTAGAACCTTGTCTTGCTATGAAAGTTATGCAAACCCCATGTAGTACAACTATGATCTAGAGGAAATACTTGCCCAAACTAGTATCGTGCACTACCCATAAAATTAGTACTATTGCTGGTAGAATGGAAATGAATATTCTTCCCTGAAGAATGCTCAGATCACCTTCAAATTGCAACCACGAACTCCCCTTGAAAACCACATAAATACCCAGAAATGGTTTGGCCCAACTGCAAGCCAAAATTGAGCCCACCAAGTGATGCATACTCCTCAACTAACTAACAATTTTCCCTACTATAAGAATGAGGATTTCAGGCATTAATATTGCCCTAAAAGTTCTATAATATTAGTTGTAAACTCCTGTCAATAAACGTACAAAAACCCAGAAAGGGTTTGAGATGAATCCAACGTGCCCTAGTGAACCCAAGAAATGCGTATGGTTCTAAGTAGCTGGAAAAATGCCTTGTAGAAATAATTATGCTATAAAAGACCAATCAATTACTATAAAAATCTCCTCCAAACCCTGTAAATCACTCCAAGCCTCTTTATTTATCCTCAGCCCGAACTTTCCAAATCTCCCTGTCAAAATGTATGTGTAGTAGTTGTACAAAAACACTAGAAATAGATAAATTCGGCCCTCCAAAATGTAGCACTCTCAGCCCTGCAAATCAAGAAATAAAAACTCACCCTCCCAATGGATAATTCTCTGAAAATTATTCAACCAAACTCCACTATTTGATAACTTCTCTCGGCCACTTCGAATTTCCTTTTGCACCTTGAGAGAAACAAAATCTAGCTGGAAATGGTCTATAATGTAGCTCCTAGATAAGCCCTAAGACGGACTCCTTCTTACTCCCCTAGGGTGACACTTGAATTTCAGTGAAGGTAGAGGTGGAGTTGCCGCTCGGAAATTCTTTGTGTTGAATAACACAGTTGTCTTGGCTAAGCAGCTCAAAAGAACTAATGTTGAAATTGTAAAATGACTAAAGATTCCCCAAATGATAGCCTCCTTTCTCTATTTATAATTGTTGGCCTCTCTCTCCCTTGGTTGCCCCCACTTTCCACTAGTTCATCCCCTTTCTTTTTCTCTCTCTTGCTCCACAAGTGTGCATTCCCTCTTTGTCTGTCTTGTGGCTCCCACTTACCAATGGGCTACAATCTTTCCTTTTCACCCAAGCTCCTGAAGCCGAAATCATATCTGAAACTTGACTTATAAAATTTTGCTATGCGTAGCACCTCCCCAATAAACTTCATTAATCTCTTGAAATAAAAAATCAAAACTGGGGATATTATAGTCCTCCCTGCCAAAAATTGCTTGTCCTCAAGTAATGCCCGAAGAAGCACGCTCTCTAGATGTTGATCCCTACTGTTACTATAAACTATGCTAGGGTCCCAAATATGCCACTAAATTGTCCCTGACATTTGCACTGTCCAGTCATGAAGGAATCTGCCAATACTAGGATCCCAAGCGATCATATCTGACGTGAATCTCCCGTTGCTCCACTCACTATCCTACCATGTATAAGTACCACAAGCCCTCTGCATACCATATATGAGTAGGTAATCATATTGTAGCACTCTATCTAACTCCTCATGAAGCTTCCGTAATGAGTGGTCCATCTCATACACTCAAAGAATAAACTCTTGAAGATACCACCCAATCCCTGCAGATATAAAGTCTCCCTGACATGAGCTTCCCTTGATATCTTCCTATTGATGTAGATGCCATGTTGATGAAGTCCCCCACGCCATTAGCGAATCACTCAATCCCAATGGAACATTTGAATGATCTCTCCCTATAGAAATCATTTCATCCCCATGGGTAGTTTTACTACCAAATCCTATGATGCCCATATCCCATGCTACTCTAAATTGGGTTCCACTATGTTGTCATTGCAAAACTCTGACCATGACAGTCTTACCATCATGTGCAAGTTGTATCCTCCTCTCCTAGGACCTAATGGAAAAATATATATAGAGCCGCAATGCATCTGGCCCAGGAATCTCCATGACGTCATGACCTACCCATCCAACATTCACCCTAATTCGTTGCAGCAACAAGGAAAACCAACCTTGCCATGTGAAAAAGGTCTAAAAACTCCTCCACATGTCAAACCAAGTGTGAGTTGGGTTATCCTCTATCCTGATCCCACTCATCACAAAACAGAGAGTCTTGTCAACCAACCAAATCATTAAATTCAATAGGTAGAATATTTGCAGCATAGTCTTGACAGCTGTTGGCACTAACCTGTACAACGTCTCAAGTCCCTGCATGCAATCAATATATGGACTCCCTACATCACGAACCAATATAGTTCATGAGAAATTTCCCTTTATCGACCACACCACGTAGTGGGATCTATCATCCTCTGTCCTAAAAGCGCTCCCAAATACTGCCTGGAGTCTAAACATCCATCCGGAAGTAAGGTCCACCAACCATTGTAGATGCTTATGAGACACCTCAAAATATCTTTCCAAAAGGGGGTCATGCATCTCCCTAAGTGTGGGCCCAAGGGTGGTGCAATTGTAACCTCTACTAAGGATTGGACTACCCCCAAGCATGCATCCAGAAACTTGCACCCTGACCATATGCCATAGCTGGAAAGCCTCTCTCTTGATGCTCTGTGTCCCATCCAACTATCTCAGACCATCCTCCAGGGTCTTGTTTTTCATGATGCGAGCATCAAGATATGATATCCAAGTCCATTGTGTCAATGTGCAATGCTGGAGAGTGAAAAATGGAAACTCACAGTCAGCCGTCTCATCAAATCTCTCTCCAAATCTAAGTGTGCCAAACCCAATGTTGTATTTGATGCCCTCATTAGGAGATCTCTCTCGCAGGAACAATTCAACAACCTATCATGCATCATCATCCTCTGGTGCACTCAAATATGTACCCCTACACTCCTTTGCATAACATTTAACGGCGTGGCACAACTCTATGCACAACTAGATACAAAAACTCAATGCCATGCCACCATGTACCATAGGGCATCCCATATGCGCCCATGCATCCACCACTCTCCTAGTACACCCACCACAATGTGATATACACCTCCTCACCTGCTTAGGTACACCTATGTGGCCCAACTCCTCACATGCAATCGGAATAACACTAGCATGTCGAACCTCAGTAGCTCTAGTGCTCAATACATCAATGAGAGAGCACTATCTCCATATGATGCCCTATTTGGTGGCCTAATGATGCCACCCATTCCTACCAACTCCTACCAGAGTAGCTTAATCATCCTACAATCCCATGTCAGCCCAACATGATAGCTCCCTATAATACTAGTGATTACCCCATTACTATCGTAGTTGTATCCCTTATTAATATTGTTGTGCCCCTATTGTCCCCATATTGTTATTACTATGCCCCATAGAATCCCTCTATTGTTATTTTTGTGCCTTTATATTATTATTGTTAGGTTGGTTGGGTTATATTGTGACTCCGTAGACTCCTATATATAGAAAGGAGGTTTTGTCATTTGAATCATCAAAGAATCATTCATTTGTGTAATGTAAAGGAGGTTTCTCCCTCTAACAGGTTGAATTCTAAGGCATTGATCTATATTTTTTATCTTTTTGTGAGCTGGTTTCATAACATTTGGTATCAAAGCTTTGGATTCTAGGGTTTCGTTACTCCAAATAGGTCATCGTGGCATTTTTGCTATAACTTTTTGTCTGTGATGTTTTAGAAGCAAAAAAAAAACCATTTGAGAAAAAATCGCACTGAACCTTGGATCCGAATTTCAGAGCTCTTCATGCTATATTTGCAGAGATATGATCTAAGGAATTTGGTATTTTTGCAGACTCCTGAATTACGTTCTGAACAGGTGACCTAGGGAAAATCATCATAACTTTCTCTCTGAGCATCGGATTGAAGTTTTGTAAGAAGGTATAGAAAGAGGACAAATTGTAGTTTCTTGTATATATTTTTCAGAGCGAAAAGTTGAAACAGAGACATGTGACATGTCGTACAAGTTTGCTCTACTGAACTAGTCTATAATCAGGTCACTGTGGGAGATTTCGCATAACACTTCCTTGGAGAATCCAATTTGGATCAAACTGGTGGCATTGGAAAGAGGACACAGAGGGATAATGTAGGTCACAATATCAGAACTGGATGATCTGAAATTACAGAGATACATAAAAGGCAATATCGAGCTCCTACAAAGTGAAAAAAGGTAACTGATGCCCCAAGAAAATAAAATGCAAACACCTAGTAAGCAACCTGAAAGCGCTAGCATGACTCATGAAGAAGAGGATGAAATGCTACATGATATATCAAAATTACAAGACCAAGTGCAACAAATGTCACTCTCACAAAAGCTAACAGAAGCTAAGATAAATGGCGTGGAATCTAAGATAAATGGCGTGGAATCTAAGATAAAGGGCATGGAAGCTAAGATGAATGGCTTGGAAGCTAAGATGGATGATTTAAAGATAGATTTAAAGACAGATTTGAAGACAGACATGGCGGATTTGAAGACAGATTTGAAGATAGACATGGTAGATTTGAAGATATATTTGACAAATTTTCTACAATAAATACTTACTAATGGTGAAAGGGTAGTAAAGGAAACTCATGATGTGAACAAAAGAAATGTTAATCATGATTTCATGGACTCTAATATTGGATTGAAGACCCACCATATTCCAAAAATCGACATGAGGAAGTTTGATGGCAAGGATCACGCAACATGGATATTAAAGATGGAGCAATTGTCGATCTCAATAATGTGCAAAACACACAAAAGGTACATATTTCAACTTTATATTTGGAACCAAATCAATTTGTATGGTATCAATGGCTTTTCTCTTATAAAAAAATTATCACTTGGGCAATTTTTACGGAATAATTGATAGCACATTATGAGGATACAAAAAGACACTTTTTTTAGCCAATTGATAAGTCTCAAACAAAAGGGTTCAATAATGGAGCACATTGAGGAGTTCCAAAAATTGAAACAAAGGGTAAAAAATATTTGCATAGGAGCATAGGATTGATGTGTTCATAGGGACTTTAAAAGATAATATCCAACATGATGTTTGCCTTTGGGAACCTGATTCATTAGAGAAGGCATTTAGGTTAGCAAGAAAAATGGAAAGAAAAATTATGGCAACGAGGAAGCGTACCACTCACATCTATAAAGATGGAAGTGTTGTTGCCCCTAGTCTTCCACAACCTATAAGGTTGACACAATAACAATTGGAAGAGAAAAGAGAAAAAGGGCTTTGTTACAGTTGCGATAGCAAATACACTAAAGGTCATAAGTGTGCTGAGAAGAAATTATTCTACATAGATTGTGAAGAGGAAGAAGAAATGGAGCAAGAAATGTCAAAAGAAGAGGATATACTCCAGGAACAAATCCTAGAAGAAATGAATCCAACCATATCTTGTAATGCATTGGTGGGAATTACCACTCAAACCATCAAGATAGAAGGAAAAATCAAGAAGAAAAATGTAATAGTGTTGATTGATTCAGGAAGTACCCATAATTTTATTCATTGTAAATAGCAAAATAGTTTAATTTCTTCCTATATCCAGCACCAGAGTGTCAAGTGATGGTTGCAAATGGAGGAACAATAAATTTCTATAGAAAGTGCCATAATATCAAGTTATCCATGGGAGAATATGTATTGACTAGCCAATGCTTTCCATTCCAATGGGAGGTGCTGATGTTGTACTAGGAGTCCAATGGCTACAATCCTTGGGTACAATAGCTTTTAATTTTCAAGAACTTTTCATCAAATTTTATACGGAAGGAAAGGAAGTTGAATTAAGGGGTATTGCAGGGAAACCAGGAAATATAATCAGCGCTGACGGAATGACAAAGCTTCTAAAAAAGGAACAAAGAGGTGTAATTACACAATTATGTTCACTAGATGTTTCCACATCGGAATCATTTATTTCTCCAGATCTCCAAAAAGTATTGGACAATCATTCCCAGGTATTTGAGACTCCCAAAGGTCTCCCACCTATTCGTGATCATGATCATGCTATTCATTTGATTCCAGGAAGTTTTCCTCCGAACATCAGGCCGTACAGATATCCCTATGCCCAAAAGAGTGAAATTGAACATATGGTTGCAGAAATGCTAGAGGCTGGTATAATTCAACCTAGTAAAAGTTCTTTCTCTATTCTAGTATTATTTGTACACAAGAAGGATGGATCATGGTGCATGTGTCCGAATTATAGGGAGCTCAACAAGCTCACTATTAAAGATAAGTTTCCCATTCCTGTCATTGATGAATTACTAGATGATTTGCATGGATCAATTTACTTCACCAAGTTGGATCTTTGTTCAGGATATCATCAAATCAGAATGAAGACTGAAGACATTCCAAAAACAACATTTAGAAGTCATGAGGGTCATTATGAATTTTTTGTCATGCCTTTTGGCCTTACCAATGCACCTTCTACATTTCAAGGTTTGATGAGTTCCATTTTCAAACCCACCCTTAGAAATTTTGTGTTAGTATTTTTTGATGATATACTAATCTACAACAAGTCTTTGAAGGATCATGTTGAACATCTTGACAGGGTGCTACAACTATTGGAGGAGAAAAAATTATATGCAAAAAGATCCAAATGTTTCTTTGGAGTACAAGAGGTGGAATATCTAGGTCATATTGTATCTCATGAAGGAGTTAAGGCAGACCGTAGCAAAATTAAATCCCTTAAGGAATGGAAAATCCCCACATCCATAAAGCATCTGTGAGGATTTCTCGGGTTGACAGGGTATTATCGTAAGTTTGGTAAGAATTATGGGAGAATAGTAGCACCTCTAACAACATTATTGAAGAAAGATGCATTTTCATGGACTCCAGAAGCAACAAAGTCCTTCAAACATCTTAAAGAGGCAATGTGCCAAGCACTGGTCTTAGCTACACTAGACTTCACAAAAACCTTTATTATGGAATGTGATGCTTTAGGAAATGGAATTGGTGCTATTTTAATGCAAGATGAAAGGCCCATTACTTTTGAAAGTCTTCCAATCAAGGGAAAGTTTTTCACAATGCTACTTATGAGAAGGAAATGTTGGCAATATTACATGCACTTAAGAAATGGTGACCCTACCTAATGGGAAGTCACTTCAAGGTAAAAACGGATCATGATAGCCTTAAATACTTTTGAGAACAAAGATTATCCTCTAAAGAGCAACAAAAGTGGGTCACAAAGATGTTGGGTTATGACTTTGAAATCATCTACAAGAAAGGGAAGCAAAATGTAGTGGCAGATGCACTCTCA